>JADBJO010010513.1:57500-72196 GCA_016801955.1 Conus betulinus | reverse complement strand
CGGCTCCATCATGAACATGACGCGCAGCACATCTTGTCTGATGACTGGTGAAGTTGCACCAACTTCTGGTGCAAACCAGTTGACCCAATGGTTGGCCGGGAATGTGTTGTGCATAGGCTTTCTATAGCAGCACTGACCCCTCCTGTGATGCCCCTCTCCCTCTCAACCACTCCACCCGCCAGTGAGGCCAAGACAGACGACAGCGCCACCATGGTGAAATGCCTGGTGGACCCATGGACTGGCGCAGACGAATTAGAGAGTCAGTCTTTTGGGCAGTCTGACGGTAGACGTGACGGGATGAACTGTTCAAGTATACCCCATCTTCCTGTAGTGTCAGAACAACAGAACTGTTCTATGATATCAGAAACACCTACAATACATGGCAGACAAACACGCAGCAAAACAAAGATGGCAATCGGACGTACAATGACAAACATAGCTCATGATAAATCCACTCTCAGACAAAAGCAGGTCACAGATTGTTTCCACACGCATTGCAAACAGGATCATCACAGGCGGATAGAAGCCAGTCTACAGACACCTAGGGATTCGGCCCTGCCCTTGTCACTATATCTGGGGTTGTACCAGGTCCTGCAAATGATGCTAATGCAGAGAAACTGTTGCATTTCTTTTCTTTCATACAATATAGAGGGTTTGAGTTCTGAATACCACCTGAATTACAGTTATTATTCTGTAAATATGAAATCGTATTTTTGTCAGAAACTTTTGCGACCTATTTCCCTTCACATCTATTTCCTTCTTTTGAAATTTTTGTGTCACCTGGATTGAAATTATCTGATGCTGTGACAGCCCGTCTATCTGGTGGTGTTGTTCTTATGGTAAAAAGACAATTTCTAGATTTTGTTGAACGCATTCCATTAGAATGTGATAACTGTATTGCTGTGAAACTATCTGAACAGTTTGGTGGCTTACCTATCGACACTATATTCTTAGGCATTTATGTTCCCCCAGCATCAAGCCCGTATTATTAGATACAGAAATAAGAAATGGAATATACCTGTTTGAACACTGTCTTCTCGATATTTTTGAGCAGTATGGAGAATTACCTTTCATTATTATGGGAGATTTTTAATGCCAGGACAGGTAAATCAAACGCTAGGGAATCACTCTCCCTGACACTAATGTTTGGAACGATGATGACAATAATACTGAGGAAGATGAAGCATATCTTAGAAATTCCAAAGATGAAATGATGAATGAATTTGGATGTTACCTATTGAAATTATGTGAAGAATTCTCATTGATAATTCTAAATGGTGTTACCTCAGTTGATCCGCACGGAGACTATACATATATAGCACATAATGGGGCAAGTATCATAGATTATTTTTTTTGATTTCAAGGTGCCTTTTTGAACATGCTCTAAGCATGAGAGTGCTCAACATTGCTGAATCTAAACATTTACCTATTGAATTAAGATTAAACTTACCAAGAAATGTAAAACACATTCAAAATAAATCTGTAAAACGTATCATCCAAAGGTTCATTTGGAACAAGGATCGTTTAGATGAATATCAACAGGCCTTCAAGTCACAGGAGATACTAGATATTTTGAACGAAGCTGTAATTCTGATGACTACTGATGTCAACCTGGCACTGAATAAATTTTACGAATGTTTGACTCTTGCAGGCCAGTGTATGAAAAACACATATTGTTATAGGTGAAAAGAACAACAATTCCTGGTTCGATAGTGAATGTCGAAATGAAAGATCAGACTTATTGCAATCCTTGAAAAATTTTACCTATTGCAAGAACGCAATACAGGTCGAGGAACTGAGGCTTACGTACACTAATAAACGAAGAGAATACAAACAGTTGCTTGTAAGAAAACAAAAAGAAGATAAATTACGTATACTGGCTACTCTTGAGACAAATAAAATGATCCCAAGAAATTCTGGGGGACTATTAAGTCAAAGGTAGGTACCAAAGCACCAGAAAGCTCCATCACAATTGAAGAATGGTACAATCACTTTCACAAAGTTTATAACGACTTTTTGAACAGGAAAACGAACTATATTCTGGAATCAACGATTATTCTGTACCTTCAGCTAATCATATGACCAACAATAATAATAATGAACTAGTTTCTGCTGTAATTTAGATACTTCCACCCTAGACTGGGAAATAACAGAATTAGAAGTTAAAAATGCAGTACGATCACTTCGGAATGGTAAAGCTGCTGGAACCGATGGATTTAGTGCTGAATTTTACAAGTATGCTCCTCCAGTAGTCGTTTCTTTTTTGACCAAATTTTTTCAATAGACTGTTTGATTCCGGGACATTTCCACTCATGTGGTCAGAAGCAATCATACATCCTCTGCATAAAAAAGGTAAATGCTAATTTTCCTGACAATTACCGAGGCATCTCATTGTTAAATATAAGTGGCAAATTATACACCTATATTCTGAACAAACGTCTTACAGAGTGGGTGGAAAAAATAATGTAATCAGTGAGTCGCAGGCAGGATTCAGGAAGAGTTATAGCACAGTCGACCACATATTTACTTTAGTATCACTTGTACAGAAAACAGTTATCTTCTGGCAAAAAAGCTCTATGCCGCATTTATCGACTTTAAAAAGCCTTCGATCTAGTGAATAGAAATAAATTGTGGTTAATACTGATAAAAATGGTGTGCAAGGTAAAATGCATCATGCTATCAAAAGTATGTACCAAGTTGTTAAAGCTAGAGTTCGGGCAAACAGTGATTTTACTGAAGCCTTTATGTGTCCTCGTGGTTTGAAACAAGGTGACAACTGTAGCCCTATTTTATTTTCGCTATTCATAAATGAACTCGCAAATGACGTTGCACTATCTCTGAAAACATGGAATAAGCTTATTCCCCGATATTCTTAACATTCTTATTATGCTTTTTGCTGATGACGTTGTTCTCCTTTCCCATACTGTAATTGGTCTTCAAAAACAACTATATATATTAACTAACACTGCCAATAAACTAGATTGATCGTGAATGAGGAAAAATCTAAAATTATAATATTTCTTAAAGGAGGGCATGTTGCCTCACGAGAAAAATGGCTTCACAATGGTATACAATTGCAAGTTGTGAATGAGTATAAATACTTAGGTGTCATTCTTTCTACCGGTTTAACTTTTTTCATATTCTTTGAGGAAAGGCGCTCAAAGCTAAAAAATGTGTTTTTTAGTATTTTGAAATTTTTGTGGTCTCTAGGTGAAAACAATCCAAAACTTTTCTTCAAAATTTTTGACAGCCAGATCCAGCCAATTTTAACATATGGCGCTGAAGTTTGGGGTTTTTAACTGCAAACCATACTATAATTGAAAGAGTACACCTTTTAGCTATTAAACGTCTTCTGAATGTAAGTGTTCACACACCAAGTGCACTTATATATTCCGAAACTGGCAGATACCCGTATATATTCAGACTTTAATAAAATGTGTAAAATACTGGCTGAAATTAACCCGTATGGAGGATAACCGTATCCCAAGAAAATCTTATAAAATGTTATGTAGTCTGCATTATAAGGGCAAAAGAAACTGGGTAAGTAATATATGTTTGACATATATAAATATGGTTTTGGATTTGTGTGGGAAAATCAAGGGGTGGAAAATGTTAAATGTTTTGTGCATGCCTTCAAACAAAGACTTGTTGACTGCTGTTTACAAGACTTAGACGCTGCTATATTAACTCAAAAGAAAGATTTCAGTTCTACTCTTCCTTTCGACAACTCTATGATGTTCCAGAATATTTGTTTAGAATAAAAAATCCATCTCTTAGAAAATACTTGACAAGAATTAGACTTGGAGTTTCACAACTAAGAATTCATAAGTCTAGATTCTCAATTACAAAGAATAAATAAAGATTGTCCATTTTGTCCTGGCATTGAAGAATCTGAGCTGCATTTTATACTAGTGTGTGATAAATACAGTTCTTTACGGAAAACCTTTATCCCAGCCAAATACCATAGTCATCCAAATGCATTCAAATTGACTTTATTACTCTCAGATGTCAGAATATGTAAATCTCTTGCTGTGTATATATCTAAAGCCTTTAATACTAGAAACCACTTCTTGTACGATGTTTGATGTTTGATTCATTTGATGATATATTTTTTGCTTTTCCCATTGTATTTTAGTGCATGGGCAGATTGGCCTATCATTAAATTTGTTCGTTCGTTCGTTCGTTCGTTCGTTATCTGTGTGTTTTTCATCTCTTTGGCTCTGTCTATCTGTCTCTACCTCTGTTATTTATGTGTTTTTTTCATTTCTTTGGCTCTGTCTGTCTCTACGTCTGTTATCTGCGTGTTTTCATCTCTTTGGCTCTGTCTGTCTCTACCTCTGTTATCTGTGTGTTTTTTCATCTCTTTGCTCTGGCTATCTCTACCTATCTCTACCTATTATCTACTTCTTAATCGCTTTGGGTCTTGTCCGTACGACTTTTTTAATCTCTGTATTTTTTCTCTCTGTCCTCTCTCTCTCACGACTTTTTTCTCTGTATTTTTCTCCGCTCTCTCTCTCTCTCTCTCTCTCTCTCCTGTGCGGTCAGTCCGTCTCCTCTTTTGTCTCATCTCTCTCTCTCTCTCTCTCTCTCTCCTCACTGCCCCCCTCTCCTCCCTCTCTCCCCCCTTTCTCTCTCTCTCTCTCTCTCTCTCTCCCTCTCTCTCTCTCTCTCGGTCTCTTCCCTTTCGCTCCCCCCGTCTCCACGTCTTTCTCTCCTCTCTCTCCCTCTCTCTCTCTTCTCTCTCATCTCTCTGTGCGTCAGTCCCGTTCTCACCTCCCTTCCCTCTCTCTCTCTCTCTCTCCTCTCTCTCTCATCTCTCTCTCTTCCTCTCTCTCTCTCCTCTCTCTCTCTCTCTCTCTCTCTCTCTCTCTCTCTCTCTCTCTCCTCTCTCTCTCTCTCTTCTCTCTCTCTTTCTCTCGCCTCCTCTCTTTCTCTGTCCTCCCCCCCCCTCCCCCCTCTCTCTCTCTCTCTAACTCTCCTGCTCCTCACCCTCCCGTTAATGACAGCGGTGCCATGAGCTCTAAATGGCAGGTCTCGTGTTACCGCGTCAGCAAGCAATTACCTCGCACTTTTGTTGACACTTTTCCCCATCCCTACATGAACTTTGTGTGGGCTGCATACACTGCTTCAGACTTGTTTCACTGACATATCATCAGCCTGGGAAAGTGCCAGCAGTAAACATCGTAAAGTGATTTGGGCTCTGCAAAAAATGGCGTAGGAACTGATTCCACCAAACCGCCATTATCGGTCAGACAAGGAATGATGACCACAGCAAAGGTACCGCTTGGAAAGAAAGAATGATTTTCTGTCCCAAGCGATCTATGGAAGTAGCGGAAAATAAGATTACAAGTTTGCTGTAACTAAACGTCATTAAGAAAAAAAAAAGCTACAAGCGGAAAGCTGTGACAGGGATACATTTAACGCTAGGGACACAAAAACGTTGGTACCCATTTGATGAAACAGCTGTGGCATGAATGAATGGTGGATGAATGAGACGAATGTTTAGCTAACCGTATATAGGATAATAGCCCTCTTGCATTTACGAAATTGACACAGTTGCTTAATCCCCTGCTCCTTTCGTTCATCATCATCATCATCATCATCATCATCATCATCATCATCATCATCATCACCATCGTCGTCGTCGTCGTCGTCTTCGTCGTCGTCGTCATGTCGTCGTCGTCGTTATTGTTATCATCATCGTCATTATTATCATTAACGTCGTCTTCGTCATCATCATCGTGTCATCGTCATCATCATCATCATCATCATCATCATCATCATCATCATCATCATCATCATCACCATCATCATCATCATCATCATCATCGTTGTCTGGCCGTCGATGATTATGTTGCTTGGTTCCTTGAGACAGGAGCTAGTCATATTGTGACGGCACTGGTATCGTCAATGTCAAAGGCTTGTACTGTGCAGAGTCTCTGTGTAAATACGAAGTGTCCAGTGCCATGGTATATATTGACTGTTTATTTCTGCCCAGAGGGCAGACCAGGAGATGTGCGCCATCATACTCAAGGCGGGTAGACTGGGAAAAGATTCATCGGCATGCTCAAGATCATGCTCTGGGTGAACCGAAGAGAAACCCGAGGACTGGGACTAGTGCGTTGCTTTTTGCATATAGTGACGGCCCCCACGAAGACACTAGTTTGCTCCATTCAGGTCAATGTTTGTCAACACTCAGAAGACTTACGCAGATCTGGAGAGACTCTTAGAGCTATCCAGAAGATTCAATCACCCAGCTGGCAGCAGAATATTCTGGCCACCTGCACAACAAACTCGTAGAGAACTGTGAACAGGCTCCGCAGTTCCTGAGGAAGGCAGCCCATAGATTCAAACAACAACAACAACAACAACAACAACAACAACAACAACAACACATATTTCGATCTCAAGGCAAAACATCAGCAGTTCCAGTGGAATCCAAAGTGCTGATGCTCCGCCCGATGAGGGCAAACAAGCTGGAACTAGAGTGGCAATGATGCTTGTAAAGTCTGCAATGTCAAAAATTCTGTACCTGTTTGGGAGCAAGACATCAGATTGTCTTGAACACAGACAGGAAGGGGGACAGATTTGGCCCAACGCCAACAAACTGGAAACATCGGACGCTCACCTTTGCCAGCTACAGAGACAAGGGTTAAGAGGCTCCCTCAGTTTGACAGGCTTAGTCCTTTTCCTTGCTGGACACACTGGAATGACCTGTCCTTTGACGGAGTGAACGAGATGGGCAGTACTGAATCAGCTGACAGGAGGATGACAGACAGGCGTTTAACTCACTGCAGAAATCGTTTTGTCGTACAACAGTGTGTGCACCACCCGACCTGGATAGACAATTCGTGTTCAGGACAGATGCATTTGATTTAGATGTTGAAGCAGTATTACTGCAGGAACACGCTGACGTAATATAACATGAACAACTGCAAAACTGTTATTAGTGCTCCAGCAGAGACAATCTGCCTCGTCAATGAATAAAAGAAGAAAAAAAAAACCTTGGTGTTTTATTTTGAGTACACCGCTTTGACCAATACCTGCGTGGCAACGAGTTTCTACAACAGACTGACCACTTCCCGCTCCAGTGTCTGGACTATATGACGTCAGAAAGGGGCAGAGTCAAACGATGGGCACTTCAGTTCCAGCCTGTCAGACTGACATGGAAGTGATGCCAGGGAGGAACAGTGTGAAGCTGATTTCCACAGCAGGATTAGACTTGCAGAGAGAAAGCAGGTACATGAATAGGAGGGCACAACTGCGGATAGGGGATGCAAGTTATGACACTGTTTCCCATGTGTAAAAAATGCATTGTTTGTCGTCATTGCTCACGTGATGTGGGATAAGTAGCGCTACACGCCCCCGCGCAGTTTGGCGTTGTTCACTAGAGTCAAGTAGCCCCTTCTCTCTCTGATTCTCCGTGCTTGTCGTCTTGCTGGTAGTCGTTGTCCTTTTTTTTCTTCCTGTTTTTTTTTGTTCTTTTTTTTCGATATAGTAGCTGTTCTTCTTCTTCTTCTTTTCTTCTTCTTCTTCTTCTTCTTCTTCTTCTTCTTCTTCTTCTTCTCTAAAGTCGTCATTGTTGTATCCTCCTACTTCTTCTTCTTTCCCTTATGCATCTCTTCTTCACATCCACTCTCTTCTCTTCCTCCTTGCTTTTTCTTCCTCTTCTTCATCGTTATCAATGTCGGTGTTCTCCTTTCCCCACATCCTCAACAACCCTTCATCTTCGTCGTCGTTGTTGCAATCGTTTTTTTTTTGTCTTGTTGTTATGTGTTGTTGTTGTTATTGTTGTTGTTGTTGTTGTTGTTGTTGTTGTCGTTGTTGTTGTTGTTGTTCCTCCTTTTCTTGTTCTTCATCTTGTCTTTCTTGTTAATGTCGCTGTTCTCGATATTGTGGTTGTTGTTATTGTTTTTGATGTTGTTCTTGTTGTTGCTCTTTTCTTCCTCATCTTCTCTTTCTTGGTAATGTCGCTGTTGTTGTTGTTGTTGTTGTTGTTTCTTCTTCTTCTTCTTCTTCTTCTTCTTCTTCTTCTCTTCTTCTTCTTCTTCTTCTTCTTCTTCGTCGTCGTCGTCGTCGTCGTCGTCGTCGTCGTCGTCGTCGTCCTCGTCGTCAAAGTCGTTGTCGAGCTCATTATCGTCCTCTTCGTCGCCATTTTTGTTCTGATCGTTTGTGCCTGCTTCTTTTCTTTTTTGCTTGTTTGTTTGTTTGTTCGTTTTGCTTCGTTTTTTTTTTTTTTTTTTGTTGTTGCTTTTTTTTTTTTTTTAGATTTGTTTGTTTTCTTTTGTTTGTTTGGTTGGGGTTTTTTGTCTCTCTTTTTTTTTGGTTGTTGTTGTTTTCCTTCATCGCCGACGAAGTCGATCTTTCCTTTTTCATAGCTTTTTCTGCTTTCTCCATTCTTAAACACCCTTCGTTCTACAGTTTCTTAAACACTTTAGCTGGTGTGAAAACATCTGCTATGACAAGAACACATACGGCAAAACTGCCTCAGACTGAAATCTCTGTGAATATCTGCAATGACAACGAGACATGCAGGCAGTGTGTGCCCTGACAGAAATCTCTGTGATTATCTGCACTGTTTACAAGACATGCAGGCAACATGCCACGGACAGAAATCTCTGTGATTATCTGCAGTGACGACGAGACATGCAGGTAGCGTGCCCCTGACAGAAATCTCTATGATTAGCTGCAGAAACAATCAGACATACAGGCAAAAATGCCCCCGACAGAAACCTCTGTAATCGTTTTCAATGAGGAACACTGAAGAATCTCCACAGTGCTATACCGGCTAATGTGTAACATAATGGGGCTGGGGTCACACACACACACACACACACACACACACACACACACACACACACACACACACACACACACACACACACCACACACACATACCATGTGAAAAGATTGGCATATTACCACAAAAAGTCAATCAATGCTGTCATGGATAATACTAAATATAAAAGCTACCCAAGCTGCCCATGAAGAAAACTTTTCAATGTATGAGAGAGGAGAGAGAGAGAGAGAGAGAGAGGAAGAGAGAGAGAGAGATAGAGAGAGAGAGAGAGAGAGAGATAGAGAGAGAGGAGACAGACAGACAGACAGACAGACAGGACGACAGACAGAGACAGAGAGATAGAGAGAGGAGACATGAGGGCAGTGAGAGACAGAGAGATAGAGAGACAGACAGAGCAGAGACAGAGACAGAGACAGCTTATTAATACTAGCCAAGTTGGCTGTGCAGAGGTCACTCCCATTTGGTGTACTCAGCTCATAAACCTCTCCTCCTGTGCTAACATCGACCACGTTAATCATAGACAGTGGTCATTAAGGGTGGTTGTCCACTACTTCTACTGCTTTTTCATCATCGGTGTGTCTGTCTGTCTCTTTCTCTGTCTCGGTCTGTCTGTCTGTCGATCTGTCTGTCTGTTTGCCTGCCTGTCTGTTGCTGTCTGTCCTGTCTCTGTCTTGCTCTCTCTCTCTGTCTCTCTCTCTCTGTCTGTCTCTCTCTCTCTCTTTCTCTGTCTCTCTGCTTTTCCTTCTTTTCGTATATATATATATATATATATATATATATATATTATATATATATATATATATATATATATATATATATATACTATATATATATATATATATATATATCAGTGCTTACGTCTGTTTAAAACAGCAAAACCACAGATGATGGGCAAGCTATTCTGCACGGGAAAGCATCTCTTCTGTAAACTCGAAAGTAAATTTTAAACCATTCATCGTGCAACCGCATGCAGTAGAAAATCCTGCCGCTACTTTCAGATTCTGCCGTGTGGATGTGACGCCTTCTGTCGTTGTCCTGGCAGTGATGGCGCATGGCATTGCACGATCAGCGACCAGTCGCTCAGGACGTTACACACTGCCACCTGTCACTTCGAGGGAGACAACCGTAGCTTTCTTTCACGCCAGGGGAAATAAGTTGTGAAAGCCAGAGCTGAATCTTGTGTCAAGACTTTCAGATGACGGGGGATCCAGAATACCATCTAACAGCATCAGGACCCTGTGTTACCTCTGACGGCTGGCACAGCGCAAATAAAGACGCGAGACTGTGCAAAGAGATGATGTATGTTAAAGTAAACATAAAGTAATATGACAAAGAAACCTCGAAATCCATATATGAAAACCGATACGTAGATGTTCAATGTGTGACAGTTTGACTAACAGGAAAGATGTAAATGTCTACATGAGATTAGATGAAGCGCTGGGCAGGATGAGATATAACGGCAAGCAGGTCAGCATAAATGACGACTGAACAGAAATAGTAACATTGCAGGAACAAAATGAACGATCAACAAGAAGAGAAAATGGCTATTTGCACGTTCTTGGTCGGGCCTTGGCTGTTTAACATTAAAACTTCTATTTTTGTGTGTTATTTTATGGTGTTTCTTCATTAGATTAACTCCAACCCAATGATCTTTAAAACATAAAAATGATCCTTTAAAATGTTAACGCATTATGTATGTTTCCATCTGTAAAAAACAAAAAAAAAAAAAAGAAAGAAGAGAAACAAACAGGTAAGGCAACAGATAGCAGATAATTTCCAGAAGGTAAAAGAGTGATTGCACACTAAAATGGCCTGTTAAAGCTGAGAGAATCTGATGTGTATTAAAAAAAAAAAAAAAAGGCGAAAAGCAATTTTTGGGGAAAAAAATAATAAACTTGGTAAAAAAAAAAGGGGGTGTTTTTTTTTTTTTTCACTTCAGTGCCAGTGCTGCTCTTCCTGCCACTCTACTGCTCTGACCGTTTTGCCATTGCTGCTCTTCCTGTCACTCTACTGCTCTGACGTTTTGCCAGTGCTGTTCTTCCTGCCACTCTACTGCTCTGACGTTTTGCCATTGCTGCTTCCTTCCTGTCACTCTAACTGCTCTGACGTTTTGCCAGTGCTGTTTCTTTCCTGCCACTCTACTGCTCTGACGTTTTTTTGCCAACGCTGCTCTTCCTGTCACTCTACTGCTCTGACGTTTTGCCAACGCTGTTCTTCCTGCCACTCTACTGCTCTGACGTTTTGCCAGTGCTGTTCTTCCTGCCACTCTACTGCTCTGACGTTTTGCCAACGCTGTTCTTCCTGCCACTCTACTGCTCTGACGTTTTGCCAGTGCTGCTCTCCTGCCACTCTACTGCTCTGACGTTTTGCCAGTGCTGTTTCTTCCTGCCACTCTACTGCTCTGACGTTTTGCCAACGCTGTTCTTCCTGCCACTCTACTGCTCTGACGTTTTGCCAGTGCTGTTCTTCCTGCCACTCTACTGCTCTGACGTTTTGCCAGTGCTGTTCTTTCTGCCACCCTCTACTGCTCTGACGTTTTGCCAAACGCTGTTCTTCCTGCCACTCTACTGCTCTGACGTTTTGCCAGTGCTGCTCTTCCTGCCACTCTACTGCTCTGACGTTTTGCCAACGCTTTCTCTCTCCTGTCCACTCTACTGCTCTGACGTTTTGCCAACGCTGTTCTTCCTGCCACTCTACTGCTCTGACGTTTTTGCCAGTGCTGTTCTTTCCTGCCACTCTACTGCTCTGATGTTTTGCAAGTGCTGTTCTTCATGCCAATCTACTGCTCTGATGTTTTGCCAGTGCTGTTCTTCCTGCCACTCCACTCTTCCGAACGTTTGCGGAAGGCGTCCTACTGCCCAGGTCATTCCTCGGAATAGTTTCCAGGACTGTTCTTCACCCCCTTTCTACTCCCTGAACGTTTGCTAAGGCTACCATTTCCTACCGCAGAAGTATTCGCCAAGGAAGAGTTCTCCTCACTACTATCTACTCTTATCTCTGCAACTGCTATTTGTCTTATCACTGGCTACTGCTCTGACAGCTGGCATAGCTTTTCCCTTTCCTGAATATTTCTACTGCTCTAAATGTTCTTTACACCTCTGTACTTTCCTGAATGTTAGTCAAAGCTGCCTTTTCGCCCTTCTCTAACCTTCTGAATGTTTGCCAAGACTGTTCATCTCACCATTCACACATACACATGTATACACGCACGCACACACACATGACACACAACATGCACGCACGTACACAAGCAGGCATGCGCGCGCTCGCGCTCACTCATCAACGCCACACGCACACACACACACACACACACACACACACACACACACACACACACACAACACACCCACACACACACACACACACACACACACACACACACACACAACACACACCCACACAGAACGCCCGCACGCGTGCAAGCACGCACACACAGACACGTGCGCGCATGCGCACGCGCGCGCGCGCGCACACACACCACACACACACACACACACACACACCACACACACACACACACATACACATACTACACACGCGCGCGCGCGCGCGCCGCGCGCGACTTTGAACGTTTGAAACAAGTCGCTATTTGCACAGAGCATGGTGTACACCCCGTGGCTCTTGTCATTGCCCATGGTGTAAGAAAACAAGAAAGGGCATAAATGTCCATTGACCACTGAGACCCCCCACAGACCTACATCTCCCCAACTTAGCCTGCGGATTTTAAGAGAGAGAGCCGATCGGAGCGTATCAAAGAGAGCCCCGAAGGCCGATACCCCGAGACATGACACGAGGGGGAAGGTAGAGCGCAGAAGAGAGAAACAATATGGAGAGGACAGGAGGAGTCTACTCGAGTAGGATCTCGAAGACATCAGATACATAAGATGACTGTATGAGCACTGAGATATGAGAGAGAAGAGCGTCACCGAGGAGAGAGAGGAGAGAGAGGTGACACAGAGAGAGCTGGGATCGCCGAGATCCACTATAAGGATACAGAGAATTGAGAGGAGAGACTTAGAGGGAGAACAGAGAGTCCTTGTGACCGATTGAGACGGGGAAGTGAGAGGGATGAGATGTGACAGCATAGCGACCGAGAGTCGAGCTCTGACCGAGAAGATGAGACTCCTGAGCAGGGGAGAGAGTCGTCAGGTGCTGGAGAGAAGATCGAGAGAAAGGAGGGGACGATTGAGGAATGCAGTCGCAGAGACCTTTTTGGGGGAGGGACTTTATTGGAGACCTTACAGCAGGAGCCTAGCCAGACCCTCAACGAGACGGGAGGACGAGAGTCCCTGAGGAGAGATTCCTGCATTCCGGAGAGAGACCGAGAGAGAGAGAAGAGGAGGAGAGATCGACCGATGAAGATTGAGAGGAGAGCATGGATGGGAGGAGAACGAGAGATGGGATGCCGGAGGGCGATGAGAGAGCTCGAGCCCCGCCCCTGCCATCGTCATGGGAGGGAGAGGGAGAAGGAGAGAGAGCTGATATGGATGATGACGAGTGTTGACGGATCCCGGGAGCCGAGACGCTGATCAAAGGACGGAGGAAGTTATGAGGTCGGGAGTGAGACGAGAGGAGGCGAGAGAGTGAGAGGATTCGATCTCGAGAGAGGGACCCTCTTTTTTTGACACGCCCCTCCGGGAGAGGAGGTCGAGAGGAGTGAGAGACGACATCTGACATTTGAGAGGCCTGCTCCACTGGACGCACAGGAGAGAGACCCGAGTTTGGAGAGGGAGTGGGCTGGAGAGATGAGACCTAGGAGTTTGATGAAGATAGAGGAGGGAGGAAGGAGAGAGATCATGTCTCGGAGGAGACCGAGTGGCTTTTAGACAGATTGGGATGCACTGATCGTGGGAGGACAGGAGAGACAGATTTCCTCGAGCGCCCGTGGCCGCGACCGCGGAGGAAATATACACAGACGCCGGAGAAGGGACACGGCGACGCCTCGAGAAGGATTCGACGGGGAGAGAGTATAGGGAGAGAGAGAGAGAGAGAGAAGGAGGGGAGACGCACAAACAGACAGAACAGGCAGAAAACACCCCGTATATTTGCATGGATTACCGTCTACGTCTACGTGTGGTAATAGGACACCTTACCAAGTGGGCTAAGAAAACAGAGCAAGGGAATAAATGTATGTCATCACACACAGACCCCACCCCACCCGAGGGAATTGGATTACTTAGCCCTCGGACGTTAGATTGATTGTCTGAGAGAGCGGAGAAGAGGAGAAGAGAGAGAGAGAGAGAGCGAGAGACGAGAAGAGAGAGAGAGATGGAGAGAGAGACGAAGAGAGAGATGTTCACCAAGTGTCATTGCTTCTTTTCAGCAAAAATGAACAGAGAATTGTCAACGCGCTCTGTTAGCTATGTTCATATTCAAGACCACTAAAACGGAGGAGAGAGAGAGAGAGGGGACGGGGAAGAGAGGGGAGAGAGGAGAGAGAGAAGAGAGAACTAGCGAGATGAGAGAGAGAGAGAGCAGAGAGAGAGAGACGACAGACAGAACAGACAGACAGACAGAAAGACAGACAGACAGAGACAGAGAGACAGACAGAGACAGACAGCGAGCGACTGAGACAGCGGTCTTTCTTTGTGAAGAGATTCCTTTTTCGTCTTTACAAGCAGACTAGTCATTTATGAATTTTTCTTTCTTTTTGTTTCTCTGCGGTTAACTTTTTATTCTTTGTTTCTGGAAAACATCTGCTCTAGTCACCTCGTCTCCTTGGACCAGTTAGAGACATCCCCTTCCTTAAACAACAATTGAGGTAAAAGAAGAGGGGCAACAAGTGATATCATGACGACCCATTGTACTGAAATGTCATTGCACTCTTCAATTGTATTTTTGCATATTCCTTTTAATGCCTGCATCATTGTTAAAAGGGAGGACTAGTGGATGTAAA
>JADBJO010010513.1:32500-52500 GCA_016801955.1 Conus betulinus | reverse complement strand
AGGAGGGGGAGGAGGAACGGAAGAGGTGGAAGAGGAGGAAGACAATGGTGAGAGGGAGATCCAATTCCGTTCCTCAAATAAAGGAAGAGAAACAGAACTTGCAGGTAAGCAGCTAACAAAGACGCCTGTTGCAAAACTCCACCAGCCAATCACCGGCAGCCATCAAACACAAGCCCAAGGCGGAAGAGAAGTGCTAAATGGGAGATAATCTCCACAAGCCGGAGGGAAGGTCACTGTCTGTTTTGAAAGGTGTACGGTGTGGGAAACACAGAAGGCCTGTTGTAATGTGGAAAGGGAGAAACCACTATCTTAGTTGAAAGGTATGCCAAGTGGGAAACAAGAAAAAACAGCTGTAGGTTTGTTTACCCAGAACCCATTTTTCTGTTTTACATCAACGTTGGACATACTGTGTTCGAGTCTCTACTGTCTCATCTTTGGTAATGATATTGTACCAACGTGTCCTGTTTGTATTGTACTGCACGAGGTATTCCAGTTTTACTCTGCAAAACATTTTGTGTGTTTTCAGAGTCAAGGATTCTTTGTTTGTACGATCCTAGTTTGTCGTGTTTGTGCTGTCCAGCCTTTTTACATTTGTAGCATCTGAGCTTTGCTTGTCAGGACTGTTCGAGCTGTCTTTATCTCTACTCTCAGCATTTTTTTTTTTGTATTTCCATTGTCCGAGTGTTTTGTGTTCATGCTGTCTGAGACTTCTGTGTTCATATTGTCTGAACAAAGCATTCATTTCTTAGTATGTCTATCTGTCTGTGTCGACTCTCTCTCTCTCTCTCTCTCTCTCTCTCTCTCTCTCTCTCTCTCTCTCTCTCTCTCTCTCTTATGGCAGCTGAAATCGAAAGAAGAACAAGAAGGAGGGGGAGGAGGAGGAGGAGGAAAAGTAGGAAAAGGAATGGGTGGAAGAGGTGTGAACTTGAAAATTGTAGCATCATGATACTAAAGAAAAAAGGTGATGATTGATTGATTGATTTGAATCGTTAATGAGGTAAAGCACTAGACACCTAAAGGACTTTTTACAATTCTGCACACAAATAAGCAGATATTGGAAGGTTGTAAAAATAAAGTGAAACTTTACGACATAAATACGACCAGTCAGTAATCATTTGATACCACAAACTAACAACGTATTCTGAGAGAGAGAGAGAGAGAGAGAGAGGAGAGAGAGAGAGAGAGGAGAGGGTGAGAGAGAGAGGAGAGAGACACACACACACACCACACACACACACAGACCACAGACACACACACACAGAGAGAGAGAGGACACAGAGAGAAGAGAGAGAGAGAGAGAGAGAGACACCACACACACACAACACAACACACACACACACATGAAGAAGAAGAAGGAAGAAGAAGAACGACGATGACAAGGCAAAGGAAGATAATGATGAGAAGAAGGAGTGCGCGAAGAAGTGCGCGAAGGAGGGCGCGAAGGAGGAGGAGGAGAAAGAGAGGAGGAGGAGGAGGAGAAGGAGGAAGAGGAGGAGAAGGAGGAGGAGGAGAAGGAGGAGGAGGAGGAGGAGCCATATCCAATTCCATTCCTCAAATTAAAGAAAGATCATCTCCAAACAACACACGCAGGCAGCCAAATAACGAACACGCCTGTTGCAAGATTCCACAGCCAATCAGCACTCACCATCTGCCACAAGCCTGTGACGGAAGAGAAGCGCTAAATGGGAGATAATCCCTACAAGCCGGAGGGAAGGTCATTTCTGTTTTTAAAAAAGTGTGCGGTGTGGGAAACACAGAATGCCGGTTGTAATTGCGGAGGGAAGGTCACAGTGTGATTTGAAAGGTATGCAGAGCGGGAAACAGAAATGCGGTTGTAGATTTGTTTACCCAGAACCCATTTTCTCTGTTTACATCAACATTGGGCACAGTGTGTTCGTGTTTCTACTGTCTCACCTTTTCGTATTGGTATTGTACCAGCTTTTTGAGTTTTGCTATTTTTACTCCGCCGTGTTTTCGTGTTTTTGGCAGCCAGGATTCTTCGTTGGTACAGTCCTGATTTGTCGTGTGTTCGCGCTTTCGAACCTTTCTGTGTGTGTGTGTGTGTGTGTGTGTGTGTGTGATCTGAGCTTTTCTTGTCGGTGCAGTTCGAGCTGTCTCTATCTGTACTCTCAGCATTGGTTGGATTTGTAATGTCCCAGTGTTTCATGTTGTACTGCCTGATATTTCTCTGTTCGTACTGCCCAACTTTGTGTACATTCATATCTATCTCTCTGTCTGTCTGTTTCTGTCTGTCTGTCTGTCTGTCTGTCTGTCTGTCTCTCTCTCTCTCTCTCTCTCTCTCTCTCTCTCTCTCTCTCTCTCTCTCTCTCTCTCTCTGTTACTTACTACATATTTGTTCTCATCAACAACAACAGTGTTTTTGTTTTATTTAATTCTTTTTTTTAAGGGGTCAGATGTTTTAAAAAAAAAAGAAGAAAAAAAACTTGATTCCCTTCCCTTTGCCCCAGCAAGAGAGCGAGAGAGAGAGAGAGAGAGAGAGAGGAGAGAGAGAGAGAGAGAGAGAGAGAGAGAGAGGCGAGAGAGAGACAGACCGACAGACAGGCAGAGAGGCAGACAGACTGACAGACAGACACAGACTGACAGACAGAACATGCAGACAGACAGAACATGCAGTAACTTTCAGCTGATCAGCCAGGGAAAGAGTCCGCCAAGTAGCCGGCCAGTCCATCATCTCAAGGTCCACCAGTCAACACACACTGCGCTGCTGTCGCCGCTGTACCTGCTTCCTGTCGGCCCGGTGTGTGTCTGTTCAGGGCCACCCATGATCTCCACCCCCTCTCCATACTCCCCTTCCCCCCCCCCCCCCCCCCCCCCCCCCCCCCCACCCACACTTTCTCTACCATACCTTTGTGCCCTCAAGGGCTCTGCGATCAGCCGGGGCTCTGCAATAAAAATAGAGTCGGAGCATGTACTGCTAGCTTAATGATCCGTAGACACAAGGACAGTCGGAGCATCTACTACTAGCTTAATGATCCGTAAACACAAGGAATGGCCACTGAATCAGGAACGCAGATGGCAAGCCGTTTGGTCAGCTGGCCTGAAGTGTGGTCAGCGGGCCCGCGGTTTGGTCAGCTGGTTTACAGCGCGGTCAGCAAGGGATGAACGATGTGGAGTTCTGCTGTGCAAATCAAGCCAATCAAAACGTGAACACAACCTCTGTGTAGTGTTCGCTGTGTGTGGCTTTGTACTGGTTGTTAGCTCGCTTTGTCGCTTTTCCTGGCATGTTTCCACACGGGTCTCATACACTGTCAGGAAAAGGTTAAATGCTGATAGTTTAACGTCCTTTGTATATCCCATCTCGCCTCCTCCTCTTCCCCTTCGCCAGAACCCCGGCTGTTGCTATCCTTGTTATTTCCCTACTGCCAAAGGAATTATGTCTTGCTCTCCCACCCCCCCCCCCCTCACCCCACACCCCTCATTTATGTATCTTTATCGTATGTTGTGTGTGTTTGTTTTGTTTTGTTTCCTGCCTGACTAATAGATAAGTGGCGCAGGACTCGTTATCTTAGTGTTTGTTGTATTCATTCGGTGGGACAATCTTTCTGTTTTTGTTTGTTTTTTTCTTTTTAATATGTGTTTCATGTGAATAGCCGGTGCGCAAATTTTATTGTTTTCTCTGTTTCTCTGTCACGGTGTTTCTCTCTCCTCTCTCTCTCTCTCTCTCTCTCTCTCTCTCTCTCTCTCTCTCTCTCTCTCTCTCTCTCTCTCTCTCTCTCTCTCACACGTGTTTCTTGTAGTGCTTTTGTCGTTTAGTGACACGTCCCATCCTTCATTTTCATATGATTATTTTTTTTTCAAATAGCTGTTCATGACTATGCGTCCCACATCTTCAAGATGATTGATTTAAGCCTGTCCCATATCTATTAGAAAATATCTTGTAATCTAAGACATATCCCATTTTATTAATAACATTATGTTACTGTCAACATTATCGGGTTAGTCCCGACAACGTCATTACCTATTCTTCTCTTTAAAAAATGTTGACTCTGCCACGACCATTTACGAATTTCATAACGCTCAGTGATCGTTAAGATTCAGATAGGACGAAAAGCCAACCATTCAAAGAATACTGGATTTGTAAGAAAGGCATCGTCTGGCCTGACGTCCCTTCAATGACCCTACTTCTGGTCAGTGAGGCATCGTCTGGCCTGACGTCCCTTCAATGACCCTACTTCTGGTCAGTGAGGCATCTTCTGGCCTGACGTCCCTTCAATGACCCTACTTCTGGTCAGTGAGGCATCTTCTGGCCTGACGTCCCTTCAATGACCCTACTTCTGGTCAGTGAGGCATCTCCTGGCATCGCGTCCCTTCAATGACCCTACTTCTGGTCAGTGAGGCATCTCCTGGCATCACGTCCCTTCAATGACCCTACTGGTCACAGTGGTTGTCCTTCCATGCTAGGTAGTCACTGCATTTATTTTGAAATCTTGCTTTGTCTCTCTCTTTGATATTATGCACTGCTCACTATCTTTTGATCCTATGTTTTAATTTCACACACATTGATCGCATATTCTTTGCTGTTGTTTATTTTCGTTTTCGTGAGGGCTATAAGTATCTCAAGGATGTCACATTATCATATGAATTCTATTCATATTAAGCGAGAAAGTTTCACACACACACACACACACACACACACACACACACACACACACACACACACACACACACACACACACACCTACGCACGCATGCACGCACGCACGCACGCGCATACATTAACAGTCCATAGTCCATATTGTCCATTCTTCATTTTTGTTCCTCTAATTCTGACATTTCTTTTTAATCTCTGGCTGTTATGTGTAGTACCCATAAGCAAATTCGTTTGCGTGCACACTGATGGCCATTTTACAGCAGAGTGCATACCTCGAAGCAAACAGAAAACGTAGTTTGTGTGCTGGGAAAGAAAAAAAAAAAACGATACCAAACCCAGTGAAAACAAACAGGCAAACAAGCAAACAACAAAAACAAGCAAACAAACCAACAACAAACAAAAAGCAAACAGACAGCGGCTGCACGAAGCAGAAAACCTCACTGAAGTCAGCACATAGACAATACATTTGACATGGATGTTGCTCTGGAGAGTCAGTGAAAAGAGAGTAATTCTCCCCCAGGCTGCATCACAGCGCTACAATCATTCCGTTGGTGTTGATGTTCTCTATCTCTCTGTGTCTCTGTCTCTGTCTACGTCTCTCTCTGCCTCTGTCTCTTTCTCTCTCTGTCTCTGTCTCTGTCTGTCTGTCTGTCTGTCTGTCTGTCTCTCTCTCTCTCCTCTCTCTCTCTCTCTCTCTCTCTCTCTCTCTCTCTCTCTCTCTCTCTCGCGCTCTCTCGCGCTCTTCTCTCTTTGTGTGTGTGTGTGTGTGTGTGTGTGTGAGTGAGAGAGAGAGAGAGAGAGAGAGAGAGAGAGAGAGTGTGTGTGTGTGTGTGTGGTGTGTGTCTGTCTGTCTGTCTGTCTGTCTGTCTGTCTGTCTGTCTGTCATTCTCTCTCTCTCTGTCTCTGTCTGTCCGTTTGTCTCTCTCTCTCTCTCTCTCTCTCTCTCTCTCTCTCTCTCTCTCTCTCTCTCTCATGCTTTTTTATTTACTTCCCCTTTCTCCCACCCATCCTCCACCACCACCCTCTCTCTCCACCATCCTACTTCCTTCCCTAGTCCCCACACGTCGTGTATACATACTTGCACAACTACAAAGCTCACAACGCGTGTCCTCTGACCGATCCCTATATCGCCCCTGCTCTGCTTCCTCACTCTTCCTCTCCACCTCTTCCCTCTCCCCTCTCTGCCTCACCCTCAACGCCTGCCGCTCTCTGGCCCTGTCTCCTCTTTTTGTGCACCTTCCCTACCCTCTCTGTCTCCCCCCACACACACACCCTGCTCAAGGGTATTGCGATCTCCCTCCAGTATTTTGGCCTGATCGCCTGGCGTAACATCATTTATTGTTGAGTGGCAGGCCTGTGTTTGACCCCTGCTTATGAAAAATAAAACACGAACACAGTTTGCAGTGGGGAGACGAAGTTGGTCGTATAGGCATTAGCCATGTAGCTTCTAAGAGAGAGAGAGAGAGAGAGAGAGAGAGAGAGAGAGAGAGAGAGAGAGAGAGAGAGAGAGAGAGAGAGAGAGAGAGAGCTTTGCAACATTTGGGTTTGATGATTGTATCACTGAACTTTGTTGATCTTTGATATCCGATGCAGATATCATGTAATGGAACTGTTTCCACATGTTCACTTAGTTTTGGGAGGCACATCCATAAATATTGGCCTGGTTTTGTTTGCCAATCGATTTCTTTTTCTCACTGATGTCTCTTTCTTTTTAGATGTGTTTATGTTCACCTTCATGTGGAATGTCAAGTGTTTATCTTTGATGCTGTGATAAAAGCGTCATTCTCTCCTATGTCCAGTAGCATTCATTCCACTCACTGGTGTTTTATCTCCCTTCATCATTTGTATCAAGGGGCAGTCTGCTTGGCCACCACACATGCAAACTTGGTAGTCGATGAGAGAAGCACTTTATTCACTGAAAGTTTGTCTTTTCATATACTGCATTTCATTTGTTATAGCTGCTTAGTTGTTGGATATGAATTGTTGATTTAATTGTTGATTTATAACAGATTTGTTTCATTTGATTGTTTATAATTGATTGATTGATTGATCTGGTGCTTGCTTGCATGCTTGCTTGCTTCCTGGTTAATTGACTGATCAATCAATAGCATTGATCAATCAGTCAGTCAATCAATCGCTCAATCAATGAATCATCCAATTCAATCAATCAGTTGGATTTTATGTTTAGGATTTCCTCAGCTCTACTATATGTGTTTTGATTGCTGGTTTTGGATGCTTCTGACCCTTCGTGTCTTTGGCTCTGTTAGGAAGATACTGTCCTTGACATGCCATTTTGCATATCTGGGAAATACCACAGCACGCTTCACCATTTGGTTCTCTTCCTTTCCCACATAGCTTCTCCTCTCTCTCTCTCTCTCTCTCTCTCTCTCTCTCTCTCTCTCTCTCTCTCTCTCTCACACACACACACACACACACACACACACACACACACACACACACACACACGTTTTCTTTCCCCCACCCCTTTTAGTCCCAATCCTTCCCCCTACCCCTTCTCCTTCACCATCCCACTTGCTCGCCCAGTCCTCGCACTATGATTCTCACCCTGTTTCACACGCTTGTGCAATTACATAACCAAAAATAGACATCCCTGTGGCAGACGTATATTTCCCTCTAATTCTGCTTCCTGACGTTTCTCCCTCTCCTTCTCACGAGCACCCCTCTGCCTCCTCCTCAAAGCCTGCCTCCCTCACCTCCTCCTCTTTCCACCTTCCCTGCCCCACTCCCTACACCATACCTTCCCACACGCTCATCCTGCTCAAGGGTATTACAAGTTCCCTCCAGTGTTTGTCCCTGATCGTCTGGAGTAACACGATCTCTTTTTGAATGGGAGGCCTGCACACGACCCCTGTGTATAAAACATAAAACACAAACACACCGTGCAGTGGGGAAGAGAATCGGGTCGTATAGGCATTAGCACCCTACCGAGAGAGAGAGAGAGAGAGAGAGAGAGAGAGAGAGAGAGAGAGAGAGAGAGAGAGAGAGAGAGAGAGTTTTGCTTTGCAACATTTGGGTTTGCTAACTGAATTGCTGAACTTTGTTGCTCTGTGATATGTCATGCGTAAGACATGTGATGTCACTGGGTTTTTTTTTTTCATGTTTATTTACTTTTGGGAGGCGCATTCACAAATATTGGCCTATGTTCTGTATTTACTTAGCTGTTTATTTTTAATTAATTTATTTTTGTTTTTAGATGTGACTTTATTGGAACGTCAACTGTTTCTCTTCACTCTTTTGTAGAAGTGTACGTCGGTCCTTTCTTCAGCAGCCTTCATTATTTTCATTTCCCTTTGCTTTCTCTGTGTTCATCCTTTATATCCTGAGAAAGACTGCCCTGGCCTCCATATAGACAAGCAACACACAGGCCCTCATCTTTGATGGTCGTTCAGAGCAGTTTTAGCACTTCACCATAGGTTTTTGTTTTTGTTTATTTACTTGTGTTTCATTACATTTCATTCTTTACAGTTCTTGTAATATTTAATACAAATAATTCGACATCTCTTTGTGTTGTCTTTTCTCGGTGACTGTTAATTACGTTTGTTTCGTTTATTTGTTTATTGATTGTTGATTGATTGATTATTGATTGATTGATTGATTGACTGACTGATTGACTGATTCATTGACTGGTGATTGATAGATTGATGATTGAATGATTGATTGATTGATTGATTGATTGATTGATTTTCACATCAATTGATTGATCAATCAATCATCCATATCAATCAGTCAATTTATCAATTGATGTATTTCTTCCACTTATGAATTCTGTTTTCACTTCTGTCTATTGGTTTGTTGGTGTCTATTAGCATGATTGCACAGTCTATAGAACCCGCTTTGACCTGATTTGGTCACCCAAAGAACTTAGTCCTGGCATAAACCCATCACATCTGTGACCCGTCATGCACATCCTGACCAAGCAGCAAATTCCAGATCATCATTACTTCTGTATCATTCCAACGACTGCACGGTTTCTGTGGAATTGAACACGGTATGCATTGTGATATCATAATGAACCAAAGTTCAAATGACACGGTATGCAGTGTGATATCATAATGAACCATATTTCAAATGACAAGGCATGCAGTGTGATATCATAATGAACCAAAGTTCAAATGACATGGTATGTAGTATGATATCATAACGAACCAGAGTTCAAATGTCACGGTATGCAGTATGATATCATAACGAACCAAAGTTCAACTGACACGGTATACAGTATGATATCATAATGAACCAAAGTTCAAATGACACGGTATGCAGTGTGATATCATAATGAACCAAAGCTCAAATGACACAGTATGCAGTGTGATATCATAAATGAACCAGAGTTCAAATGACACAGTATGCAGTGTGATATCATAATGAACCAAAGTTCAGATGACACGGTATGCAGTGTGATATCATAATGAACCAGAGTTCAATGACACAGTATGCAGTGTGATATCATAATGAACCAGAGTCAAATGACACAGTATGCAGTGTGATATCATCATGAACCAGAGTTCAAATGACACAGTATGCAGTATGATATCATCATGAACCAGAGTTCAAACTGACACAGTATGCAGTATGATATCATCATGAACCAAAGTTCAAATGACACAGTATGCAGTGTGATATCATCATGAACCAGAGTTCAACTGACACAGTATGCAGTATGATATCATCATGAACCAGAGTTCAAACTGACACAGTATGCAGTATGATATCATCATGAACCAAAGTTCAAATGACACGGTATGCAGTGTGATATCATCATGAACCAAAGTTCAAATGACACAGTATGCAGTGTGATATCATCATGAACCAGAGTTCAAACTGACACACAGTATGCAGTATGATATCATCATGAAACCAGAGTTCAACTGACACAGTATGCAGTATGATATCATCATGAACCAAAGTTCAAATGACACAGTATGCAGTGTGATATCATCATGAACCAGAGTTCAACTGACACAGTATGCAGTATGATATCATCATGAACCAGAGTTCAACTGACACAGTATGCAGTATGATATCATCATGAACCAGAGTTCAACTGACACGGTATGCAGTATGATATCATCATGAACCAAAATTCAACTGACACAGTATGCAGTATGATATCATCATGAACCAGAGTTCAAATGACACGGTATGCAGTGTGATATCATCATGAACCAGAGTTCAACTGACACAGTATGCAGTATGATATCATCATGAACCAGAGTTCAACTGACACAGTATGCAGTATGACGTTCAAATGAAAACCGACTCTTGGGATCAGTGGGGGAAGGGTAAGATGGAAGTTATGTTGACGAAGTATATGATGGAAGTTATGTTGATTAACTGTAAGATGGAAGTAATGTTGACTAACTGTAGAGATGGAAGTTATATTGATTAACTATAAGGTGGGAGTTTCAAAATGGAGCGACTGATGGCAGATGGGATTATGAGAGAGGAAAAGGAGGGGGGGGGGGGGGGGGGGGGGCGTGGAGGGAGGGGATGAGTGAGGCGATGGGGTTGTGTGGTTAGTTAGGTGGGGTGGTGTGGTATATATGTGACGGTTGTGGTTAAGGTGGATTGATAATGATGCTAAGAGAGGGGGGGGGGGGGGGGGGGGGTTGATATATATATCTATATATCTATCTATCTATCTATCTATCTATCTATCTATCTATATATATATATATATATATATATATATATATATATACACACACACACACACATACACATACATACATACACATATTTATATATATACACACACACACACACACACACACATATATATATATATATAGACAGACACAATCAGCCGTGTCTCCCTGACGAGTCCGATCCAGCGGACGAAAGGCCTCGGAGCAGGCGATACATATAGATCTGTCTTCGAGAGGGATTGTTCGAGCGCTGGCTCTCCTCAGGATGGTGTTGGGGTCGCCTACTGCCGGTGTTATATGGCTAATGTCACTGTTTGCACGTGCGGATTGGCTGCACGTGTTGTTCGGTTTTTCAGGTTGTTTACAGTTCAGGGTGCGTTTGCTGACAACGATTTCCATTTGTGCCTGCAGTTGTTTACTATTTCTACTTTAGTATTTGGTTTTTGTATTTTACTTTGTTGAATGACTGTTTATGGTTTGCATATCTGGTTTTGAAGTGATTTTCAGTGATCCCTATGTATGTTTCTTTTTCATTTTCTGATGTCACAGTGGCTTGGTATACAATGTTGTTATAGAGGCATTTGTTGCTTAAGGGACACTGTCTCTTTGTAGTACAATTGCAGGATTTCCTTTCTTCACCCTTCTTTGCTGTGTTGCTTTTCATTTTGTTGGATGAATCAATTATATTTTTAAGGTTAGGCATGCATGAATATGATAGTTTGATGGTGTTCTTGTTGAATATTTTGGACAATTTGTGTTCTTTGGGAAGGATGCTGTCAGAATTTTAAAAAATTCTTTCCCTACGTTTGTTTTTACTCGTCCATCATATGGAGGGTTGTACCATGTGATTTTCCTTTTCCTGCTTTTTTTTTTTTTGTTTTGTTCATGTTGTTATCTGGGTTGTATTGTAGTTTGTAGCTGTAACCACTTTTTTGCAATGCCTCTTGGTATTCTGCTGCTGCGTTGTTGAATACTCTTTCATTATGTGACAGGTTAGATAATCTCTTGTTTATGCCATTGGGTATGGTTTTTAGTATAGTATAGATGGGGGGTGTTTGCTATTGATGTTTACATAAATGGGAGTGTCATTAGGTTTCTTGTATGGTTTATATATGTAGTTGTTGAGGTCAAGTGTTATGTCTAAGTAGTTCACTACCTTTTTGTTTGCTTCGATGGTGATTTTTTGGATAGCATGAACAGTCCGACCAGTTCGCATGTTTCGGCACCGTCATACGATCCCCCATGGTCACATCAAATGTTGAGTTTCTGTTCGTTTTCTTGATCCATGTTTTTCATTTCTGTTGTAGAGTAAAGTTTTCTTGGTGTGGAGAATGATTTCCATTTCTGACCCTGTTATGTCTGTGTGTTTATTAGCAAATTTCAGAGCTTTAGTGAGTAGCTCTTCATCTATGGATGGGTAGAAGTCTACTATGTCGAATGTGACAACCCCATCGCCTCACTCATCCCCTCCCTTCACGCAACACCCCCCCCCCCCCCTTTCCTTTCCCATAATCCCCTCTGTCACTTCCTTCTGCCCGGCCATTCTTCACAGCATACCACATGGACATGAGATAAGTCTCTCTTCGTTCTTTGTTTGTACTGTCCTAAATGTCAAATGTGATCTATATTTTTTTTTTTTTTTTTTTTTTTTACTTGAAGAAGACCCAAGAGGTCGAAATGCACCGTGTCTTGTCCTGTACTTTGTTTGTCAATGTTCTTGGCGGCAACTAACCCCCACTCTTTCTAAATTTTGTAAGGTGGGGGTTATGTTGATTAAATGTAAGATGGAAGTTATATTGATTAACTGTAAGGTGGAAATTATGTTGATTAAGTGTAAGATGGAAGTTATTTTGATTAAGTGTAAGATGGAAGTTATTTTGATTAACTGTAAGATGGAAGTTACATTGATTAACTGTAATATAGAAGTTATGTTGATTAACTATAAGATGGAAATCATGTTAATTGTAAGATGGAAGTTATGTTGATTAACTGTAAGGTGGGACTTATGGTGAATAACTCTACTTCAGTTTACGTGTTTCTCATCAAGAATGTCAACTTCCACATCTCTATACGTCTACTTTTTTTTGTTTTAGATTATTCATTATGTGCCTTTGGATTGTGAACTGGGGAAAAGAAGAGGGGGGGGGGGGGGGGGGGGGGGGTCTGTCCCTCTACTCCATACTGCTCCACATACACACCCTGCTCAAGGAAACTACAGCTTGCCTCCAGTGTTTTCCCGTGCTCGTCTGGCGATCTATTTCTGAATGGCAGACTTGCGTTTAACCTCTGCTTAAGAACACATACACACACACACACACAAAAAAAAACGAACAACAAACAACAACCTGCTTAACACACACACACACACGCACACGCACGCACGCACGCACGCACACACACACACACACACACACACACACACACACACACACACACACACCACAACAAACAAAAAAAAACAACGCGTGCAGTAAAGAATAGAAGCGATTAGCATACGCATTTGCACCGTGTTTTTAGGAGCCTATCAAGAGAGAGAGAGAGAGAGAGAGAGAGAGAGGAGAGAGAGAGAGAGAGAGAGAGGGGGGGGGGGGTTTTGCTTTGCAACATTTAGGTCTGCTGATTGTATTAGTGAACTTTGTTGATCTTTGATATCTCATGCAGAAGACATGTAATGGCATCGTTTCTATATGTTTATTTATTTTTGGGAAGCACATGAATAAATGCTGGCCTATTTTGTTTATTCTTGTAGCTGCTTTGATATATATTACCTTTTTATTTTTCATTTCCATTTACCATCAGTTTCATGGGGAATGTCCAATGTTTTTTTTTTATTTGTTGGGGTAAAGGCGTGAGTCTATCGTGTCTCAGCGATATTTACTTTATTCCCCGCTGTTTTCTCTGTGTTCATCCTTCATATCACGAGGAACGCTGCTAGGCCTCCATACGTGTAAGCCACACACCGCCTCGTATATTTTGATGGTCGTTCAGAACATTTTTTCTTCACTTACTGTATTTCGCTTTGTTTAAAACAGTTCTGTTACTGGATATTAATGGTTCAAGTATTTGATTTGTGCTCGTGTTTGTTCGTTGACTGTCCAGTCATTCATAATGCTTGTTTCATTTAATTGTTTATCATGTCATTGATTGATCAATGGGTTAAAAGATCGTTGGATTGATCGATCGATTGATTGATTGATCGATGGATATGGGACTCCCATAGGACACACGTTTGCAGCAGCCTATGTCTTTTCTCTCCTCCACTTCCCTCCTTCTGGGTTATTTGTTAACCCCCGCACCAGGCCCCACCACCCCACAATATCTACAGAAGCTTGCTTTAACCTGACTGGGTCAATGCAGAAGTTAGTGCTGGGATTACACAATATCTACAGAACCTGCTTTACCCTGACCTGGGTCAACGGAACGAGCTTAGTGGGATGACCCCATTATGTTTGAGAATTGACACGGTGCTACACATGCCTGACTGATATAGTGGATACAGTCTGTATGTCATGATTTCTGTATTAATCCAAGGCCATTGTTTTCCCATGGAATTGATTTGGTCATGCAGAATGACATATAGTGAACCACGAAGTCCAAAAGACAGTAGGCTTTTCATGGCGGTAGAAGACAAAATCAAGCCGGACGCTCTTTTGGGTTCAATTTCTTCATTTACACCTTGTGATCATCAGGAAAATCCACTTCACTATCTCCATGCTTATTGTTCGCCATAATATAAATCATATGTCTTTGGTTTGTGAGTTACATTTTTCATTTGGGTCTGCTGTGGTCTTTGGGTTATTAGGGTTTTCATTGGCTCTTGTTAGTGTTCTTTTGAAGTTTTAGGGTTTTCGATGGTTCGGTTTTTCTCCTTTTTTGTTGTTATTTAAGGGTTTTCTTCAACTCTGTCTTGTGTTTCGCTTTAGACTATCAGTCACGTTTTCGCTGATTACTGATTTTTTTTTTTTTTAAATCAAATGTCTTGTTTTGATATGTTTTCTTTGGCTGGTTATCTTGACTGAAAGCCCTAGTGCGCGACTCCTATGACTGTATTCAGAACCAGTCTCAAGGAGACAGTGGATGGTCGGGATTGGATGTCAGACAGCCATTGAGACTACTGGCCCACGGTTCTGTTGACACGGAGGATGACAGTGACCATTGGGAGTTGTTGTTTTTTTCTCTGGTACATTGATCGTCCTGCTATAGCGTGTGCAGTTCTTATCGCTGAAAAAGTCCTTGGCACTTTCTCTCGTCAGTCTGCCTTCTCTCTCAGGTGTGCCTCTTTGTGCCTTCCTTCATGCACAATGCCCGCACCTCTCTCTCTCTCTCTCTCTCGCTCTCTCTCCTCTCTCTCATCCTCGATCTCTCTCGCTCCCTCTCTTCCTCTCTCTCTCTCTCTCGTGTGTGTGTGTGTGGTGTGTGTGTGTGTATGGTGTGTGTGTGTGTGTGTGTGTGGTGTGTGTGTGTGGTTGTGTATGTGTGCGTGCGTGCGTTCATGAGTGCGTGCGTGCATGCGTGCATACATGCGTGCGAGCGTGCGTGCGCGCGTGCTGCGTGCGTTCGTGCGATGTACTCATGTGTGTGTGTGTGTGTGTGTGTGTGTGTGTTGTGTGTGTGTGTGTGTGTGTTTGTGTGTGTGTGTGATTTTTCCCGTGTTGTGTATCTCTCATTTGCATATTTTAGCCAATTCACGACCTGTTGGAGGAAAAGACAATATCTGAAAAGTTAATCCTTGATTAAATCGAGTTTTACGACCGACTTCTGTTTCTAAATCCATCCCATTCTCCCATTTTCTTCTCCAACACCCATCTCCACCCTCCCCACTGTCTGTGTCTCTCTCTTCTCTACCCAGCATTGACCTACTCAATACAAGCCAAGCTCACATGGACTGTGTTCCCCATGACCACTCCTCTGGATACTCTCTAAAAATGGCAAATTTACCAAAGCATTTCAAAGAACTTGTAACCCGACGTATTGCATCTGAAAATAAATTCATGTTTGAGCAGAAATATTCACCCATCATTTGCAAGTCATCCAGACGTAATTCGCATTCCTGAATACAACCAGCTGAACAATATTACATGTCTAAAAAAATATACCCCCCCCCCCCCCCCCCCCCCCCCCCCGCCTCTCTCCTCCCCTCCTCTCTCCTCTCTCTCTCCATCTCCTCTCTCTCGTCTCTCTCTCTCTTCTCTCCTCTCTCTCTTCTTCTCCTTAATTCTCTCTCTCTCCGCAAACTCTCTCCTCTCAGTTCTCGTCAACATCTTTTAACTCTGAAACATCCTTAACGTTTAAACCTACATCTATGAACGTATTCGTGTTTTTTCATGTAACTCACACCCATCTATGTTATCAATTTATGGTTTGTGGTTTTTGCATCAAATGGTACATTGTTGGTTTATAGTGGCAATGATGCACACCATCCTAATCCGGCCCAGTCGGTGTTTTCCTCCTCAACACTACTGCAAAACATTCATTTTCGTTCCTGGGGAAAACTCCTCTTAGCTAGATGGGTGATTTCATTCCAGTGAATTTATGTCCGTATGTTCTTACAAATCGTTGTGTGCTTGTTCATGTTCTATGTGGGATTAACACGAAGAAAGAAATTTATGTATGTGTACTTTATGTCGGTCACTTCTGCAAGTCTTCCTTATAGGCCAGTCCCACGTCTTCTGTGGAGACTGTTCACCAACCAACGCCTTCTCTGTGGGCGATTCTACACGCATTTCTATGTAGGCTAGTCATACCAATCTTGTATGTGCGGTAGTGTAAAAGTCACATGCCACACCAAAGCACACACCACAAACACAATCATAGGTCGTTATGACGTGTTGACGGACGGGCGGGGCGGGTGTAAGGGGGGGGGGGGGCTGGTTTGATGGATAGAAACGTCTGGGGCGCGACAGACACGCAGGCTGCTGCTGTGTGTAAAGTGATGGGAACGGGTTGTCTCTCCTTACCTCACAACCAGTGGAATCATAGCGTTGGGGCTTACCTCCCCTTCCACTGGGTCAGGTCACGGGAAGTTGTTCCACCTCTGGTATAAAAACGGTTTATTTTTTTTATTTTATTTATTTTTATTTTATTATTATTATTATTATTATTTTTTTTTTTGAGGGGGGGGGGGGGGGGGATCTCTGGAGATGGGTGTTGTAATAGCATTGAGGATACTCTGTCTTTCTTATTGATTGTCTGTCTCTTTCTTTCTTTCTTTCTTTCTTTCTCCCCCCATCTCTCTGTCTCTGTCTCTGTCTCTGTCTCTCTGTCTCTCTCTCTCTGTGTCTCTCTCTGTCTGTCTCTCTGTCTCTGTCTCTGTCTCTGTCTCTCTCTCTCTCTCTCTCTCTCTCTCTCTCTCTCTCTCTCTCTCTCATTGCGTTTCTCAGCCACACGCACATGGACAGCCATGGAGACGTGGTTTGCCTGCCTGCATCACCATTAACACAGCAGTCACAGCTAACCCCATGCACAGACCAAGACAGCTCTGTATTGTGGTAAACAGCTTACATTCTTCTGCCAATCGTTTTTACAATTCCGTGCTTCGCACAAGCTACCGCAGATAAATCTCTCTCTCTCTCTCTCTCTCTCTCTCTCTCTCTCTCTCTCTCTCTCTCTCTCTCTCTCTCTCTCTCTCTCTCTCTCTCTCTCTCTCTCTGAAATGAAAGTGTCAGAAAGGGAAGGTGCACACAAACATCAAGATGTAAATTAGAGCTTAATCAATGCACTGAACGAAAGAGACAAATGATCTGGCAACAGGTATTCCTTGCTCAGTGCTCCTTAGATCACTGTCATTCAGTATGAGTGTGGAGAAATCAAACAAGGGAATGCAGATTGACAGGTGCACAAGCACGAGAGGTGGAAAAAATTGGCAGGAGAGAGAGAGAGAGAGGAGAGAGAGAGAGAGAGAGAGAGAGAGGAGAGAGAGAGAGAGAGAGAGAGAGAGAGAGAGAGAGAGAGAGAGAGAGACTCGAAATCTTTAATGAGGGTGAATTGATAAGCTGGAAGCTTTTTACACTATGGCCTCAAAATTACAATAAAAAAAAAAAAGTTACATCGATTTGTCAAAATTAAACGCAGCAATAAGAAGAGAGAGAGAGCGAGCGAGAGAGAGAGAGAGAGAGAGAGAGAGAGAGAGAGAGAGAGAGAGAGAGACAGACAGACAGACAGACAGACAGACAGACAGACAGGCAGGCAGTGTGAGGCAGAAAGAAACTGACACAGACGGACAGAGTGACTGACCGAAAAGGTGTGTATGTGTGTGTGTGTGTGGGGGGGGGGGGGGGGGGGATCCTGGAGAAGAAAGAAATCACACATTATCGCTTATCAGCAGTGAAACAATACAAGAAAATATCCCGTGACCTCATCCCCCGGAAGGGAGGCCAGCGCCAACGCTATGATTCCACTGGTCGTGACGTAAGGAGAGACAACCCGTTCCCATCACTTTACACACAGCAGCAGCCTGCGTATCTGTCACCGGCACAGACGTTTTCTATCCATCACCCCCCCCACACACACACACACACACACACCCGCCCCGCTGTCAACACGTGGTAATGCCTATAACTGTCTACGTGGTGTGTGTTTTTTGCTGTAGCATTGGGCGTTGTCATATTCCATCACACTTTTGCCTGGGTTTGCTGTTTCAATGTGTGTTGAACTGCATTTTATTCCGATGCATTCAGTATTCTTTAGTTTTTTTTGTGTCACATCCCAGTGCATTACGGTGTGTTCTATTACACATCATTACATCTGTATCTCATTGTAGTCCATTGAACTGCATGGTAGAGTTGTGTTGTGTTGTAATGCACTGCATGGTAGAGTTGTGTTGTGTTGTAATGCACTGCATGGTAGAGTTGTGTTGTGTTGTAATGCACTGCATGGTAGAGTTGTGTTGTGTTGTAATGCACTGCATGGTAGAGTTGTGTTGTGTTGTAATGCACTGCATGGTAGAGTTGTGTTGTGTTGTAATGCACTGCATGGTGTTGTGTTGTGTTGTAATGCACTGCATGGTGGAGTTGTGTTGTTGTGTGTAATGCACTGCATGGTGGAGTGTTGTTGTGTTGTAATGCACTGCATGGTGGAGTGTTGTGTTGTGTTGTAATGCATTGCATAGTCTTGTGTTGTGTTGTAATGCACTGCATGGTGGAGTGTTCTGTTGTGTTGTAATGCACTGCATGGTGGAGTGTTGTGTTGTGTTGTAATGCACTGCATGGTGGAGTGTTGTGTTGTGTTGTAATGCACTGCATGGTAGACTGTTGTGTTGTGTTGTAATGCACTGCATAGTAGAGTGTTGTGTTGTGTTGTAATGCACTGCCCTGAGTTGCACTTTACATCACATCATATCACATTGCTCTGAGGAATACTTACTGAAGAAGTGTCACCGGCACAACTGAGTCCATGACCTGACGTCGCATGCTCTGTCAGCTCTGTGCTGGTCTCTCTCTCCGTCCAACCTAGGAAGTTGTGGCTGAATGAAAACTGACTGACAGCTCACCACAGCTGAAACTCATACCTGGTCAGTAGGGAATTTAGTGAAAATTCAGTTGGAAGAGATTCCATTCAACAATTTGGGGTATTTAGAACATACTCCATGCTTTGTTTTCAAACCTAGATTAATTCTGGGAGAGAAATGTGTACCCAGCTAATAGAGTGTCATACTAATCATACGAGCTGATAGCTAACAGAATAAAATGACAACGCAAGATTTTGTTTTACGATGGGAAGTTGATTTACTTGCTGGAACGACAGCGGTTTGTTGGATACCATCGACATTATCAGTTACATTGGATTAGAAAGCGTTATAGCATACAGCACACTGCCAATTGTATGGACTTTGGTGGTCAGTATGTTTGCACGTCACTTTTCCTGTTAGCAACATTTTCATTAAGAATTTTAGAGAACTTCATGTATCAAAACCGAATGATGACAGGTTAACAGGATTCTAAATTATCTTTCAAGCACCGCGATTAGACGCAGATCATGCTCAGATTTATTTTTACTGTTGCCGGCTGATTAAAGAAAGTCTCAGCTGTAAAGTCTCAGCTGTAACTAATTCTTCTTCTTCTTCTCTTTCTTCTTCTTCTTCTTCTTCTTCTTCTTCTTCTTCTTCTCAGTTTAGGCATTAATTCACTCATTCATTTATTCATTCATACATTCGTTCATTCATCCATTTAGTCATTCGTTTATTTATTCGCGTGTTTATTTATCCATTTATTTATTTATCTATGTCTTCTTTTTGCATCCACACAACACACACACACACACACACACACACACACACACACACACACACACACACACACACACACACACACACACACACACACACCTCTTTCCCTCCAAGATCACTTGCGGAGATTTGAGCACTCTCATATGACTATATGGCATTATGCCATCACCAGATGGTGATGTGGACTACAGCTGTGTTGGGCAGAGATTTTCCCGCATGATTGCTACGCTGCCGCCACAGGTCGAAGCCAGTGTTCATCGGACAATGCACACAGTTTTATCCTGTGAGGCGCTCAAATGGAAACGGTGTCGAGCGGCCGTCAAGAATTGTAGAATCGGATACAAAAAGCTGGCGTATTTTCTGCGTGGAGGAAATGGCTGTGATTGACGTGTTTGTCGATGCCTGTCAATTGCACGGGTGGAATGTTTCTGGTGCATGCGTTCAATGGCAATCCCGGTAAAAAACCTTTTATCCGCTCCCCCCCCCCCCCCCCCCCTCT
>JADBJO010010513.1:25000-27500 GCA_016801955.1 Conus betulinus | reverse complement strand
CACAGCATGGTAAACACAGCATGGTAAACACAGTAAACACGGCATGGTAAACACGGAATGGTAAACACACAGCATGGTAAACACAGCATGGTAAACACGGCATTGTAAAACACGGCATGGTAAACACGGCATGGTAAACACAGCATGGTAAACACAGGCATGGTAAATACGGCATGGTAAACATAGCATGGTAAACACGGCATGGTAAACACAGCATGGTAAACACGCATGGTAAATACGGCATGGTAAACACGGCATGGTAAACATAGCATGGTAAACACGGCATGGTAAACACAGCATGGTAAACACGGCATAGTAAAAACGGCATGGTAAACACGGCATAGTAAATACGGCATGGTAAACACGGCATGGTAAACACGGCATGGTAAAAACACATGGCATGGTAAACACAGCATGGTAAACACAGCATGGTAAAACACGGCATGGTAAACACGGCATGGTAAACACAGCATGGTAAACACGGCATGGTAAACACAGCATGGTAAACACAGCATGGTAAAACACGGCATGGTAAACACAGCATGGTAAACACGGCATAGTAAATACGGCATGGTAAAAACACGGCATGGTAAACACAGCATGGTAAACACGGCATGGTAAACACAGCATGGTAAACATAGCATGGTAAACACGGCATGGTAAAAACACGGCATGGTAAAACACGGCATGGTAAACATAGCATGGTAAACACGGCATGGTAAACACGGCATGGTAAACACGGCATGGTAAACACGGCATGGTAAACACAGCATGGTAAACACAGCATGGTAAACACGGCATGGGTAAACACAGCATGGTAATCACGGCATGGTAAACACAGCATGGTAAACACAGCATGGTAATCACGGCATGGTAAAACACAGCATGGTGAAACACGGCATGGTAAACACAGGCATGGTAAACACAGCATGGTAAACACGGCATGGTGAACACAGCATGGTAAACACAGCATGGTAAAACACGGCATGGTAAACACGGCATGGTAAACACAGCATGGTAAACACGGCATGGTAAACACGGCATGGTAAACACGGCATAGTAAACACGGCATGGTAAACACGGCGTGATAAACACGGCATGGTAAACACAGGCATGGTAAAACACACACATGGTAAACACAGCATGGTAAACACAGCATGGTAAACACAGCATGGTAAACGCGGCATGGTAAACACGGCATGGTAAAACACGGCATGGTAAACACAGCATGGTGAACACACATGGTAAACACAGCAGGGGTAAAACACAGCAGGGTAAACACAGCATGGTAAACACGGCATGGTAAACACGGCATGGTAAAACACAGCAGGGTAAACACAGCATGGTAAACACAGCATGGGAAAAACACGGCATGGTAAACACAGCATGGGTAAACACAGCATGGTGAACACAGCATGGTAAACACAGCATGGTAATCACGGCATGGTAATCACGGCATGGTGAACACAGCATGGTAAACACAGGCATGGTAATCACGGCATGGTAAACACAGCATGGTGAACACGGCATGGTAAACTCAGCATGGTAAACACAGCATGGTGAACACAGCATGGTGAACACGGCATGGTAAAACACAGCATGGTGAACACAGCATGGTAATCACGGCATGGGTAAACACAGCATGGTGAACACAGCATGGTAATCACGGCATGGTAAACACAGCATGGTGAACACGGCATGGTGAACACAGCATGGTAAACACAGCATGGTAATCATACGGCATGGTAAACACAGCATGGTAATACGACGGCATGGTAAAACACAGCATGGTAATCACGGCATGGTAAACACAGCATGGTAAACACAGCATGGGAAACACGGATTGCAGTCTTTGCCAGGCTCACACGACATCTTTGTATTGTTATTTGCTGAGGATAATATATGTTTGATATCGGCAACTTTTCCACGGCCACAAAATCAACCAAAATAACCTTGATACAGCAACAGCTTCTCTAGGACTTATAGCAAATTCACAGAAACCAAAAGTTTTGGTTTTCAAAAAAGGACATTTATCAAAAGCAGAGAAAAAACGGTTCTATCAGGAAAAGAGATTGAAGTTGTTAACAGTTATAAGTATTTGTGATTGACTTTAACTACAAAGTTATCATACGACACTGCACTCGAACGACATGCAGGCAGGGCTAAAGCCAACATGTAGAAAAATTATGAAAAAAACAATGTGGAGTTTTTGCGAACAATGGATCTAAATACATTTGTTTAACTTTTTCATGCGCACGTGAAACCTATTCTTTTATATCAGCAGAAGTCTGGGGACAGTCTCATCTACCTGTAATTGAATGAAATATCACCTGTTTATATGCAAACGCTTCATAAATGTACTCACAAATACCAAATGCCAGAGTAAATTCAGGAGGAACATGTTGTTATGCACATATTTTCTTTCGTAATTTCCAGTATCTGTGCTGAGCGTGTGAGAGCTCTACTTTTGTTTCTTGACCTCATTGCAGATAGATGGGGT
>JADBJO010010513.1:10000-17500 GCA_016801955.1 Conus betulinus | reverse complement strand
CTGTGAATATGAAGATATCCTTTCTGTGGACCAGTGAAGTGGAGCTGTGAATATGAAGATATCCTTTCTGTGGACCAGTGAAGTGGAGCTGTGAATATGAAGATATCCTTTCTGTGGACCAGTGAAGTGGAGCTGTGAATATGAAGTTCTGTGGACCAGTGAAGTGGAGCTGTGAATATGAAGATATCCTTTCTGTGGACCAGTGAGGTGGAGTGTGAATATGAAGATATGTGGACCAGTGAAGTGGAATATGAAGATATCCTTTCTGTGGACCAGTGAGGTGGAGCTGTGAATATGAAGATATCCTTTCTGTGGACCAGTGAAGTGGAGCTGTGAATATGAAGATATCCTTTCTGTGGACCAGTGAAGTGGAGCTGTGAATATGAAGATATCCTTTCTGTGGACCAGTGAAGTGGAGGAGTGAATATGAAGATATCCTTTCTGTGGACCAGTGAGGTGGAGCTGTGAATATGAAGATATCCTTTCTGTGGACCAGTGAAGTGGAGCTGTGAATATGAAGATATCCTTTCTGTTTCTGTGAATATGAAGATATCCTTTCTGTGGACCAGTGAAGTGGAGCTGTGAATATGAAGATATCCTTTCTGTGGACCAGTGAGTGTGGAGCTGTGAATATGAAGATATCCTTTCTGTGGACCAGTGAAGTGGAGCTGTGAATATGAAGATATCCTTTCTTCTGTGGACCAGTGAAGATATCCTTTCTGTGGGAGCTGTGGAATGTGAATATGAAGATATCCTTTCTGTGGACCAGTGAAGTGGAGCTGTGAATATGAAGATATCCTTTCTGTGGACCAGTGAAGTGGAGCTGTGAATATGAAGATATCCTTTCTGTGGACCAGTGAGGTGGAGCTGTGAATATGAAGATATCCTTTCTGTGGACCAGTGAGGTGGAGCTGTGAATATGAAGATATCCTTTCTGTGGACCAGTGAGGTGGAGCTGTGAATATGAAGATATCCTTTCTGTGGACCAGTGAGGTGGAGCTGTGAATATGAAGATATCCTTTCTGTGGACCAGTGAGGTGGAGCTGTGAATATGAAGATATCCTTTCTGTGGACCAGTGAGGACCAGTGGACCAGTGAGTGGAGCTGTGAATATGAAGATATCCTTTCTGTGGACCAGTGAGGTGGAGCTGTGAATATGAAGATATCCTTTCTGTGGACCAGTGAGGTGGAGCTGTGAATATGAAGATATCCTTTCTGTGGACCAGTGAAGTGGAGCTGTGAATATGAAGATATCCTTTCTGTGGACTGTGGGAGCTGTGAATATGAAGATGGAGAGGTGGAGCTGTGAATATGAAGATATCCTTTCTGTGGACCAGTGAGTTTCTGTGAATATGAAGATATCCTTTCTGTGGACCAGTGAGGTGGAGCTGTGAATATGAAGATATCCTTTCTGTGGACCAGTGAGGTGGAGCTGTGAATATTAAGATATCCTTTTTGTGGACCAGTGAAGTGGATCTGTGAATATTAAGATATCGTTCTGTGGACCAGGGTTATTTTCCTTCCCAAACCTGCTTTCTGCTTAGGTGTCTCCAGATGCTTCATGGAGCACAAATGGTCTCTCCCCCCTTAGAAGTCCACTTCGCTGTGTGTTCAGCCCCTCTGTCTCTGCGTTTGTCTCCAAACACTTTACAATGTTTTCATCTCCACCAGAACAACACTACATCAGTGTGCATTCAGCCTGTCTCTCCACTTCCACTTGCCTCCAAACAATTTTGGGAATACGAGGTTCTCCTCTCTCCTTAAAAGGCCGCGTCAGTGTGCGTTCAGCCACTACCTTCCTATGGCAGTTCTCTGCTGTCTCCAAACACCACACAAGGAACACAGGGTTTTCCTCTCCACTTGAAGGTTACCTCAGTGTGTATTCGGCCTCGCTGTCTCTTCACCTGTCTCCAGTCACATCAGAGAACACAGGGTTAACCTCTCCACTAAAAAGGCCACGCCAGTGTGTATTCAGCGTACTGTCTTTCTTCACCTGTCTCCCAAACACCCAGAGGAAAACTCTCTCTCTCTCTCTCTCTCTCTCTCTCTCTCTCTCTCTCTCTCTCTCTCTCTCTCTCTCTCTCTCTCTCTCTCTCTCTCTCTCTGTTTGATAAATTCTAAAACGATTCATGTGACTTGAATCGATTTCTTGCTATTAAAGTGCAGCAGGATTAAATGTTTAAACTGGGCAAAACTTGTGTCTTACCTCGCCAGAAATCCTGCAGTCGACGACAAATAATGTTCGAATTCCTCAGATACTTAGAAAAAAAATGTCCAGGGGAGAGACTCGAGTCGTATCAAAAGAACACTCAACATCTTGACCTTATATACCCAGAGAAATAGCTTAACATACCTTCACATCCCATCCCACCCAGGTCGCACACATTCCCATCGCGGGAAGTCAGATTCTCAGCCACTCATGCTCTGACAGGTCTGATGCCAGAATCAGCTCTGGCTTCCACAGCTTGCTTCATCTCAGACCCCCTGCTGGGAAGGAAGCCGCGGTTCTCTCCCCTAACATGACAGATGGCGGGATGTGACATGTCTGCAGCGGATGGTGGCAGATTGGTCGGTGCCATAAGTCAGCCTACTCAGGACAGAATCTAATATTGGCCCCATGATTCTCCACCAGCAAAGAGACAGCGATAATCGGTCAGTCTGCTCATCATTTCACGTCTGTTGTCGACCGCTAAAGGAGTCAAGGACGAGATCTGTGGAAAATGACAAATTTTCTTAGACTTTTCTGTTGTAAGCAGTCGTCAGTACGGTACACCACACACACAGACGAACAGACAGGCAGACTAAAGACAGATAGACAGGTAAGCAGAGAGACAGACAGACTGACAGACAGCTTTATAGACAGATAGACAGGCAGAGAATTCTGTACATAGACAGCCAGACAGATAGATATAGATAGATAGATAGATAGATAGATAGATAGATAGATAGATAGATAGATAGATGATAGATGGATGATGGATGGATGGATGGATGGATGGATGATGGAGATGAGAGAGATAGAGAGAGAGAGAGAGAGAGAGAGAGAGAGAGAGAGAGAGAGAGAGAGAGAGAGAGAGAGAGAGAGAGAGAGTTGAATGCCATCCATCTTCCTGTATTTGCGTTGACAGTTCTCCTGATAAGCTCTGAAGGTCTGTCGTTCACTCCATGCTACGAGAATGAAAAGAAATGACAACAAAACTCTGATAATTCCACTCTGAAATAACATTTAGTACAAAACCTCGATTATAATATCATTGTTGTCTTCTTCCTCCTCCTCAATCACGATGAAATGGGGGAGATGTCTCAGATTGTTGCGGCTTTATTGCTATATGGAAATGGAATACTCAGTGCAAACATTTCCAGGAGTGCCAGTTAAAAAAAAAATCTCAACACAATAAACAGGCTGTAAACAGATGGCCTGTTGGCGGCAATGAAATGAAGTAAATAAACAGGCTGTAAATAGATGGCCTGTTGGCGGCAATGAAATGAAGTAAATAAACAGGCTGTAAATAGATGGCCTGTTGGCGGCAATGAAATGAAGTAAATAAACAGGCTGTAAACAGATGGCCTGTTGGCGGCAATGAAATGAAGTAAATAAACAGGCTGTAAACAGATGGCCTGTTGGCGGCAATGAAATGAAGTAAATAAACAGGCTGTAAATAGATGGCCTGTTGGCGGCAATGAAATGAAGTAAATAAACAGGCTGTAAACAGATGGCCTGTTGGCGGCAATGAAATGAAGTAAATAAACAGGCTGTAAATAGATGGCCTGTTGGCGGCAATGAAATGAAGTAAATAAACAGGCTGTAAATAGATGGCCTGTTGGCGGCAATGAAATGAAGTAAATAAACAGGCTGTAAATAGATGGCCTGTTGGCGGCAATGAAATGAGTAAATAAACAGGCTGTAAATAGATGGCCTGTTGGCGGCGGCAATGAAATGAAGTAAATAAACAGGCTGTAAATAGATGGCCGGTTGGCGGCAATGAAATGAAGTAAACGCACTTTTGCACTCGCGCACATACGTGCCCGCGCGCATACGCACGCAAGCACACACACACACACACACACACACACACACACACACACACACACACACACACGTACGCACGCAAGCACGCACGCACGCACGCACGCACGCACACAACTACCCCCCCCCCCCCCCCTACCTACACACACACACACACACACACACACACACACACACACACACACACACACACACACACACACATGTGCGAGGTCATTTGCATTTTTTTTAGCCACATACCCCCCCCCCCACCCCCTCCCCGACCATACTTTCCTCCCCGTGTTTTTACATGTGTATATATTAGCAGCAAGCTTTTCGGTTTGGGTTTTTTTTTTTCGTTCTATATCATGTTTACGTCATCATTTCTCAAGGTCACTTCCACAGGAACGCTTTTTTGGTGAACCTTTTTTCATGCCTGTACCAGCAGATGCGTGGCTGACTGACCGTGGACTTCCTGCAAGCTATTCAAACATGCGTTAATGCAAGAAACAAGAGAAAAAAAAGAGAACATTGCAATCATTCTACATAACAAAGCGAAAAATGTCCATGTATTGTGATGTGGTGAAACCCTTCATTATTGCAGATAAAACAAATGCTGGAACGAACTATCAGGGATACCAGATGATGACAGTAGATCCAGTAAAAATAGAAACATAGAATATAACATAAATAACATAAAACAGAAGAAAAGATACGAGAGAGAGAGAGATTTACAGATTCAAAGAATCATTCAAGTGACCTGAATCGAGTTCTTGAAAATAATATACAGCCGGATTATTGTTTCAAAGAAGATGAAAGTTAACTGTGGTTGGCCTCCACAAACATTTGAGGTCAGAACAAATACTCTCCAATTCCTCAAATACTTGCATAAGGAAAAAAATGCTCTGGGGAGATAACTTGAGACGTGGCAATACAACACTCGGCATCTTTACCTTCATATCTCATTCATATTCCACCCCACCCAGGTCGCACACATTCCCATGGCGGTGTGAAAGCCAGAGCTGATTCTGGCATCAGAGCTGTCACAGGATGAGTGGCTGAGGATCTGATTTGCCTACTTCCTTTCAAACCCCCTGCTGGGTAGGAAGCCGCGGTTCTCTCCCCTAACATGACAGGGTGGGTGGGTGACATGTCTGCAGCGGATGGTGGCAGATTGGTCGGTGCCATAAGTCAGCCTACTCAGGTCAGAATCTGATATGGCCACATGATTCTCCACCAGCAAAGAGAGAGCGATAATCGCTCAGTCTGCTCATCATCACAACTTACACTACATGGTCGCTGTCGACCGTTAAGGAGTCAAGGACGGGGTGCCTTTTTTGCTGGAGAATTGTTGGTAAATACCCTGACACTTTGCTGTTGCAAACAATGGTCAGTATAGTAAACCACACAGGCAGACGAACACGCAGACAGACAGACCAACCGACAGACAGTTATATAGATAGGTAGATAGTCAGATAGACAGACATACAGATAGATGGAAGGATAGATAGATAGATAAATGGTGAGATAGAGAGATAGAGAGACAGTAGCAGATAGATATAGATAGACAGATAAATCGACAGATATGTAGATAAATGGACAGACAGACAGACAGACAGATAGATAGATAGATAGATAGATAGATAGATAGATAGATAGATAGATAGATAGATAGATAGATAGATAGATAGATATAGATAGATAGATGAACAGACGGATAGACATATAGATAGATAGATAGATAGATAGATAGATAGATAGATAGATAGATATAGATAGATAGATAGATAGATAGATAGATAGATAGGTTTTATGTAGGTTTTTATGTAGGTTTCTAAGGTGTAAGTAGGTTTCTAGAGAGAGAGAGAGAGAGAGAGAGAGAGAGAGAGAGAGAGAGAGAGAGAGAGAGAGAGAGAGAGAGAGAGAGAGAGAGAGAGAGAGAGAGAGAGAGAGAAACATCACCCGCCTCCACATATTCTGCGCTGAGAGTTTTACTGAAAATAGCCCATAAGCTGCGCTGGTCTTATCGTTCACTTCATGGTATCAGTATTAAAAAAAAAAAAAAAAAAAAAAAAAAGTAATTTAAGGGTTCAGCTCTGAATTGAAACTTGGGAACAAAACGGCCTTCAAGATATCTTTGTTGTCGTCTTTCCCTCCTCAGTCCTGGTGAAAGAGGAGAAATATATCAGACTGATGTCGCTTTCATTGCTGTGGGGAAATGGAACACTCACAGCAAACATTTCCCAGGAGCAGCCGATAAAAACGAAAACAATAAACAGGTCATAAATAAATGGCCGGCCCACTCACAACTATGAAATGAAGCAGGCGCACACACGCACGCACGCAGGTACGCATGCACACAGACACAGATACAGGCACACACACACACACACACACACACACACACACACACACACACACACACACACACACACACACACACACACATACACGCGCGCGCGCGCACACACACACACACACACACACACACACACACACACACACACACACACACACACACACACACACACACACACACACACACACACACACAGCACACACACACACACACACACACACACACACACACACACACACACACACTCACGCACGCACGCACGCACGCACACACACACACACACACACACACACACACACACACACACACACACACACACACACACACACACACACACACACACTTGGATTGTGTACCTAGTATGATGCATTCTCCCGTCATGTCCGACGGATGAGTAGGCAGGCAGGTCATCTGCTGATGTGGGTCCTCATGTGGGAATGAAGACCAGTTCTTGAGGCACAAAGTCTTCCACAGACGCTGCATGGAACGGAGTCCTGTAAGGATGTGCGCCGTCTTCTCCGATTGCTCTTTTCCTGGATGGCGGCTGCTCTGTTGCACTCAAACGTCTTTGTGCCCTGGGTAACTGTTGCTTCCACTGTGTTCTGTCAAGGGCGACATTTTCCCAGGAAGCAGTGTCGGTGTTACAGCTTTCGAGGTCGGTCTTCAAGGTGTCTTTGTATCTCTTGAGAGGCCTTCCTTGGTCACGTTGTCCTCCCTTCAATTGTCCATAGAGCAGCATCTTTGGAATTCGGCTGTCCTCCATGCGGACAACTTGTTCCGTCTTTTGAGCTGGCTTTTGATGAGGATACACTCGATGCTGGGTAAGCCACACTGGACCTGTATGTTGGACGCTCTGTCTTGCCCTTTGATGCTGCAGATCTTGCGCAAGCATCGTTGATGGAGCTGTTCGAGTTGTTGGATGTGATGGCGGTACGTGGTCCACGTTTCACAACAGTAGAGCAGGGCACTCGGAACCACAGCTCTGATGCCATGGTCTTGCCACAGACTCTTTGAGAGTCTGCCAAAGGCAGAGCTGGCCTTTGAAAAGCGCAACACCACTTCTGCATCCAGAGATCCCTTGCTGCTTACAGTGCTGCCCAAATAGCAGAACTTGTCTACAGTTTTGATCTCTGTG
>JADBJO010010513.1:0-5000 GCA_016801955.1 Conus betulinus | reverse complement strand
TACTGATACACAGTATTATCACTAGCACTGTACTGTATCCGGCTCTACTGATACACAGTATTATCACTAGCACTGTATCCGCTCTACTGATACACAGTATTATCACTAGCACTGTACTGTATCCGGCTCTACTGATACACAGTATTATCACTAGCACTGTACTGTACTGTTCCGGCTCTACTGATACACAGTATTATCACCAGCACTGTACTGTATAATGCTCTACTGACACACAGTATTATCACTAGCACTGTATCCGGCTCTACTGATACACAGTATTATCACTAGCACTGTATCCGGCTCTACTGATACACAGTATTATCACTAGCACTGTATCCGGCTCTACTGATACACACAGTATTATCACTAGCACTGTATGTATCCGGCTCTACTGATACACAGTATTATCACTAGCACTGTACTGTATCCGGCTCTACTGATACACAGTATTATCACTAGCACTGTATCCGGCTCTACTGATACACAGTATTATCACTAGCACTGTACTGTATCTACTGATACACTATACTGATACACAGTATTATCACTAGCACTGTACTGTATCCGGCTCTACTGATACACAGTATTATCACTAGCACTGTACTGTATCCGGCTCTACTGATACACAGTATTATCACTAGCACTGTACTGTATCCGGCTCTACTGATACACAGTATTATCACTAGCACTGTACTGTATCCGGCTCTACTGATACACAGTATTTTCACTAGCACTGTACTGTATCCGGCTCTACTGATACACAGTATTATCACTAGCACTGTACTGTATCCGGCTCTACTGATACACAGTATTATCACTAGCACTGTACTGTATCCGGCTCTACTGATACACAGTATTATCACTAGCACTGTATCCGGCTCTACTGATACACAGTATTATCACTAGCACTGTATCCGGCTCTACTGATACACAGTATTATCACTAGCACTGTACTGTATCCGGCTCTACTGATACACAGTATTATCACTAGCAGCACTGTACTGTATCCGGCTCTACTGATACACAGTATTATCACTAGCACTGTATCCGGCTCTACTGATACACAGTATATATCACTAGCACTGTACTGTATCGGCTCTACTGATACACAGTATTATCACTAGCACTGTACTGTATCCGGCTCTACTGATACACAGTATTATCACTAGCACTGTACTGTATCCGGCTCTACTGATACACAGTATACACTAGCACTGTACTGTATCACTAGCTACTGATACACAGTTATCACTAGCACTGTATCCTACTGATACACAGTATTATCATCACCTGATAGCACACTGTATCCGGCTCTACTGATACACAGTATTATCACTAGCACTGTACTGTATCCGGCTCTACTGATACACAGTATTATCACTAGCACTGTACTATCCGGCTCTACTGATACACAGTATTATCACTAGCACTGTATCCGGCTCTACTGATACACAGTATTATCACTAGCACTGTACTGTATCCGGCTCTACTGATACAGTATTATCACTAGCTGTACTGTATCCGGCTCTACTGATACACAGTATTATCACTAGCACTGTATCCGGCTCTACTGATACACAGTATTATCACTAGCACTGTATCCGGCTCTACTGTATATCACTAGCACAGTATTATCACACTAGCACTGTACTGTATCCGGCTCTACTGATACACAGTATTATCACTAGCACTGTACTGTATCCGGCTCTACTGATACACAGTATTATCACTAGCACTGTACTGTATCCGGCTCTACTGATACACAGTATTACTAGCACTGTACTGTATCGGCTCTACTGATACACAGTATTATCACTAGCACTGTACTGTATCCGCTCTACTGATACACAGTATTATCACTAGCACTGTACTGTATCCGGCTCTACTGATACACAGTATTATCACTACTGTACTGTATCCGGCTCTACTGATACACAGTATTATCACTAGCACTGTACTGTATCGGCTCTACTGATACACAGTATTATCACTAGCACTGTACTGTATCCGGCTCTACTGATACACAGTATTATCACTAGCACTGTACTGTATCCGGCTCTACTGATACACAGTATTATCACTAGCACTGTACTGTATCCGGCTCTACTGATACACAGTATTATCACTAGCACTGTACTGTATCCGGCTCTACTGATACACAGTATTATCACTAGCACTGTATCCGGCTCTACTGATACACAGTATTATCACTAGCACTAGCACTGTATCCGGCTCTCTACTGATACACAGTATTATCACTAGCACTGTACTGTATCCGGCTCTACTGATACACAGTATTATCACTAGCTGTACTGTATCCGGCTCTACTGATACACAGTATTATCACCGGCTCTACTGACACAGTACTGTATCCGGCTCTACTGATACATACACAGTATTATCACTAGCACTGTACTGTATCCGGCTCTACTGATACACAGTATTATCACTAGCACTGTACTGTATCCGCTCTCTACTGATACACAGTATTATCACTAGCACTGTACTGTATCCGGCTCTACTGATACACAGTATTATCACTAGCACTGTACTGTATCCGGCTCTACTGATACACAGTATTATCACTAGCACTGTATCCGGCTCTACTGATACACAGTATTATCACTAGCACTGTACTGTATCCGGCTCTACTGATACACAGTATTATCACTAGCACTGTACTGTATCCGGCTCTACTGATACACAGTATTATCAGCACTGTACTGTATCCGGCTCTACTGATACACAGTATTATCACTAGCACTGTACTGTATCCGGCTCTACTGATACACAGTATTATCACTAGCTGTACTGTATCCGGCTCTACTGATACACAGTATTATCACTAGCACTGTATCCGTATCCGGCTCTACTGATACTGTATACACACTGTATCCGGCTCTATGATACACAGTATTATCACTAGCACTGTATCCGGCTCTACTGATACACAGTATTATCACTAGCACTGTACTGTATCCGGCTCTACTGATACACAGTATATCACTAGCACTGTACTGTATCCGGCTCTACTGTACACTGTACTGTATCCGGCTCTACTGATACACAGTATTATCACTAGCACTGTATCCGTATCTACTGATACACAGTATTATCACACTGTATCCGGCTCTACTGATACACAGTATTATCACTAGCACTGTATCCGGCTCTACTGATACACAGTATTATCACTAGCTGTACTGTATCCGGCTCTACTGATACACAGTATTATCACTAGCACTGTATCCGGCTCTACTGATACACAGTATTATCACTAGCACTGTATCCGTATCCGCTCTACTGATACACAGTATTATCACTAGCACTGTATCTGTATCCGGCTCTACTGATACACAGTATTATCACTAGCACTGTACTGTATCCGGCTCTACTGATACACAGTATTATCACTAGCACTGTACTGTATCCGGCTCTACTGATACACAGTATTATCACTAGCACTGTACTGTATCCGGCTCTACTGATACACAGTATTATCACTAGCACTGTACTGTATCCGCTCTACTGATACACAGTATTATCACTAGCACTGTACTGTATCCGGCTCTACTGATACACAGTATTATCACTAGCACTGTACTGTATCCGGCTCTACTGATACACAGTATTATCACTAGCACTGTACTGTATCCGGCTCTACTGATACACAGTATTATCACTACTGTACTGTATCCGGCTCTACTGATACACAGTATTATCACTAGCACTGTACTGTATCCGGCTCTACTGATACACAGTATTATCACTAGCACTGTACTGTATCCGGCTCTACTGATACACAGTATTATCACTAGCACTGTACTGTATCCACTCTACTGATACACAGTATTATCACTATTATCACTGCACTGTATCCGGCTCTACTGATACACAGTATTATCACTAGCACTGTACTGTATCCGGCTCTACTGATACACAGTATTATCACTAGCACTGTATCCGGCTCTACTGATACACAGTATTATCACTAGCACTGTATCCGGCTCTACTGATACACAGTATTATCACTAGCACTGTACTGTATCCGGCTCTACTGATACACAGTATCCGGCTCTACTGATACACAGTATTATCACTAGCTGTATCCGGCTCTACTGATACACAGTATTATCACTAGCACTGTACTGTATCCGGCTCTACTGACACACAGTATATCACTAGCACTGTACTGTATCCGGCTCTACTGATACACAGTAGTATTATCACTAGCACTGTACTGTATCCGGCTCTACTGATACACAGTATTATCACTAGCACTGTACTGTATCCGGCTCTACTGATACACAGTATTATCACTAGCACTGTACTGTATCCGGCTCTACTGATACACAGTATTATCACTAGCACTGTACTGTATCCGGCTCTACTGATACACAGTATTATCACTAGCACTGTACTGTATCCGGCTACTGATACACTGATACACAGTATTATCACTAGCACTGTACACAGTATTATCACTAGCACTGTACTGTATCCGGCTCTACTGATACACAGTATTATCACTAGCACTGTACTGTATCCGGCTCTACTGATACACAGTAGTATTATCACTAGCACTGTACTGTATCCGCTCTACTGATACACAGTATTATCACTAGCACTGTATCCGGCTCTACTACTGATACACAGTATTATCACTAGCACTGTACTGTATCCGGCTCTACTGATACACAGTATTATCACTAGCACTGTATCCGGCTCTACTACTGATACACAGTATTATCACTAGCACTGTATCCGGCTCTACTGATACACAGTATTATCACTAGCACTGTACTGTATCCGGCTCTACTGATACACAGTATTATCACTAGCACTGTACTGTATCCGGCTCTACTGATACACAGTATTATCACTAGCACTGTACTGTATCCGGCTCTACTGATACACAGTATTATCACTAGCACTGTATCCGGCTCTACTGCTACTACTGATACACAGTATTATCACAGTAGCACTACACTGTATCCGGC
>JADBJO010010512.1:55000-57500 GCA_016801955.1 Conus betulinus | reverse complement strand
AGAGAGGGAGGGAGGGAGGGGGGGAGGGGGGGTGTCAGTGCCAGCTGTGTAGTGCATCGTGTTGTAAAAAGAAGGAAAAAGTGTAATACTGACTGAAGGACAAAGTTTGAAACCAGTAGGAAATGAGCAGCGCTGATTGGACGACACACCCCCATGTCGGAAGCATTGAGAAAACAGGTAGTTGAACTCTTCATGTACGGGGGGAAAAAAAGTTAGGGAATAAGTAGCTGACCTCCATTTAGACTAGGGGCCAGAGAAAAGAATATGAGCTTTGTCACTTGAGAGGAGGGGGTGTGGAGACGGTGAGAGGAGGGGCGGTGAGGGGGAATGGGGGTGGAGACGGGGTGACGGTGAGGAAAAAGGGGGGAGGTGGGGGGGTGGGGGGGGGGGCTGGAGGTGGGGTGGGTGGTAGCACAAGGGAGTTGAAGGGGGGAGGAGCAGTGGGGGTTGCGTGCTTTGTCTTTCTCTTTTTGCCTACAAGCAACGTGTGGAGTGTCCGTGGCCATGAGAGGAGTCATTCGTTTTTGTCGCCTGTTGTGTCGGTGACGACGATCGCCCCCCCCCCCCCCCCCTCCCCGTGTATGAAGGTGTGATGAGTAGTGTGACATGTGGAGCGTGGATTTGGTCTAACCCCCACTACAAAGTGTTGCTAGCCCTACAATTAAATTACAATGAACACACTGGAACTCACAGAAGGGGAGGTGTCACAGGCAGGCCCGTGTCTCACACAGCATGATTCACATCAACGCTGTAACCTGCTGTCAAAGACGTGTGCACCATGACCCTTCACTCTGTCTGGTATGGATTCATGTCATCCAAAATTTATGCTTTTTTTGGTGGAGGACAATGACCTTAACGAATTGAGAAGGGGATGATATTGATGGCGGATTGTTCAAGTTAAATAAAAAAGGAAAAAAAAAAAAAAAAAAGAAAAAAAAAAAAAAAGAAAATTCTGTTCGGATTTTCGAAATTTAAATATTTTCTGAACAATTAAGTAGTGGAGGGAAAACAAGTGCAGGATAACAATTCTTCCATTTCTTCCATTCTTCCATTTAGATGTTTTCTGTCTTCCGACGGCCTGTTTTGGTTTTTTATTGAAATTGTACCTCTGAGAGATGATTCAAGGGGTTCTGTCGATATTCATAGTGATTTTTTGTTGTTGCGCTTTTCAGTGTTTCTCAGATTAACCCGTGAAAGCTTCTTTTGCCTCGCTGTCTTATGATGAAGTTATTGAGCCGTGGTGGAGTATTTAGGGCCATAGTTGACTCACGGGTTGTTTCACAATACGCCGCAGCCATGGTGGAGTATTTGGGGCCATAGTTGACTCACGGGTTGTTTCACAATACGCCGCAGCCATGGTGGAGTATTTGGGGCCATAGTTGACTCATGGGTTGTTTCACAATACGCCGCAGCCATGGTGGAGTATTTGGGGCCATAGTTGACTCATGGGTTATTTCACAATACGTCGGAGCTTTGCTGGTTCATCACAGCTCTGCAAAAGCTGTTGTGCCGCCATCACAGGACAGTGCCGTTCGTTCTTTGTCTCATGCTGGCATTGCACAACGATCGACACGGCCCAGATGAGGACCTTTTCGGTCGGCTGGGCTGTAAGTAACCTTATCTTGTATCTCCTAAACGATCGACATCTTGGCTTGGAAAAAGGTCAGTAGTCTGAGACAGGATGATGTAACGACTGTGCATAGCAGAACGCGTGAAACAAGGCGTAACGTTATACTGGTTCAGAATGTCAGTTGATGATGGAATGATGCAGTGACCCAGTTTCCCTGTCAAGCTTCTTTATCTGATGTCTTGGCAGCGCGTTGACTGAACTGGCAAGTCTATGAAAGAAAGAGAATGTTGACATCGTAGCCTTTAAATAAAAGAATGGCCCGTGAAATCAGTAAGCAGTTATCAAGACTTATATCAGTGACAATGTTTTCCATCTAGCAAGCAGTAATCCAGTGCCCTGATGGTGCATCATACATCATCACACGGTAAAAACGCTGGAAGAAAAAGCAGACAGAAGCCTACAGATGTATGTTTCAAGACTCTAGCACTTTGTGTTTCTGTTTGGTAAAAGAAAATTTGTCATGAAAAGAATACTCATCCGCCATACAGGTACTTGTGTATGATGTTAATGATAGGTGCATGACTGTGGGATGCAACGAAATAGAAAAGAATAAGTGAAAGAAAGAAATTGACTTGTGTTAATTCCATTCAGCACCGCTTGTTCTGTGTAGCCAGTGGACAGTGCGTGTGACCATAAGAACAAAGCCACTAGAACAGTACCCGGGAGAAGAAAGACGGCCAGCAGGGTGGAGCCGACCGTGGATCCGCTCATTCATATACAGATCCGCACTCCGTGTGGTTGGCTGAGTCGTCCTTGCGTCACTCTTCACCCCCCCCCCCCCTCCCCTGCCCCCGGCCCCCACCACATTTCGCTGAGATGGGAACAGTACTTTTAGCATCATCGCCACTGACAGGAACAACAACAACAATA
>JADBJO010010512.1:42500-47500 GCA_016801955.1 Conus betulinus | reverse complement strand
TTCGACGCATGGATATTTTTGTCTGTCGGTCGGTCTGGTTCTCTCTCTCTCTGTCTGTCTGTCTGTCTGTCTGTCTGTCTGTCTGTCTTTGTTTCTATCTGTCTATTGATCTGTCTATGTTTTCTCTGTCTGCCCGTCTGTGCGTCTGCCCCTCCATCCGTCTGTCTGCTAGTCTGTCTGTCTGTCGGTCGGTTCTTCTCTTGTCTGTGTGTCTGTCTGTCTCATTCTTCCTTCCCCCCTTCCCCCCTCTCTCTGTCCCCCACTACCTCTCGCTCTCACTCTCTTCTGCCGTCCCCCTTTCTTTCTGTGGGGTTGACAGATGCGCAGAGCTGTGCAGTGTTTTGCAGTGTGTGGTGACCCACAAGGTCAGTGCTATGTGGCTGACCTGCAGGACGCTGAGGAGTGCGCATGGTCACGTGCTGTGGGCAGGGGACCTTGCTCAGCTGTGACCCAAGAGTGCTGTCAACAACAACCCCCCCCCCCCCCCCACACACACACACACACACACTCCTGTCCCCACACTGTCTCCCACCCACACAATCTCCCCCCTCTCCCCTCTCTAGCTCAACCACCATCCCTGTCCCACCTCCCTCGTTTGGTCGCGCGGGCGGATGTCCGGTCTGTTGCTAATGAGAGAGAGAGAGAGAGAGAGAGAGAGAGAGAGAGAGAGAGAGAGAGAGAGAGTTGGTCCACTAACACAGTTCCATTTCCAACATTTAATGACACTTCATTGCACAAACCACAAAACAATAGAATCACACGAAACAACATACAACAAAACGCATATGATGAGGGGGATGGGGATGAGGATGATTATGATGAGTACCAGAATAAATTAATTATAACCATAGGACAGGTTGTGAACAGAGAAAATAAAAGCAAACAAAAAGATGTTCAAAAGTCCAAGCACCCGCGCCCGGGAAAGAGTCAATTGCTGGCACTGTGGGGGATGGTAGCACGCAGGCAATGTAGCCCTGCGAGCGCAGAGAAGAATTGTTGAACTTTGGGCGTCGAAATGGGTATGAGGATGAAGGTCCCAGGGCGCAGTCTCCAGGGGGATAGCTTGCTGAAGGAATGGCTGGTGATGATGAAGGGGAAGCGGAGGACTGGGGATGGATGGTTCAAACGTAAGAACAACAGGATAAGAAAAAAACACAAAAGGCCAAAACCTGTGAGTGAGCTCTGGGGACAATACAGGGTCTGGACAAACAGACACCTCACCGCGGACACAAATGAGCGTCACAACGATGCTCGGACGACCCAAACCTTACCGGCGCGGTCAGACCCCGAGACCTCCCTCCAAGGCTCTTGATAAAAAAAAAGGAATGTTCTCAGTCCCGGCTAACGGACTCGAACTCTGCTCGCTCTCAAGGTGAGCCAAGTGATCAGCATGGGCTGCACGGGATGTCTGTACACTGATGCCACTTTTAGCTGACACCCAATAACGTGCGTGCGTGAAGCGTGCACGCGAGGACGCGCGCGCGCGCGCACACACACACACACACACACACACACACACACACACACACACACACACAACATGTGTAAACACGCAAAGCATAGACGCACGCCCAAAACATTTGATTCTGTGGACCTCCCCCCCCCCCCCCCCCCCCCCCCCCCCCCCCCCACCCGCCGTCCCTTATTCCTCAGGCCCGTTCTTAGGGAGTGTCCCTTTTTTTTTTTTTTTTTTTTTTTTTTTTTTTTTTTTTTTCAAACCAAACCAGCGCATTTCTTTCATTGAATCACGAGGATGTGTCCTATGTTTTTTTCCTTTTGTGGTTGCCTTTGTGTGTGTGTGTGTGTGTGTGTGTGTGTGTGTGTGTGGTGTGTGTGTAGTTCCATTATCCGATCTCGGCATTGTAGCCATTTTCCTAATGTTTTTCTCTCTTTTTGATTTTCTTCCCCCCCCCCCCCCCCCCCCCCATCTCTCAACACTGTAGTTTTTCTTTCATCCATTTTGGGTAGCCATTTTCTTAGAGTGTTTTTCTCTCTTTTGAGTTTCAGTTTTTTTTTTTTTTTTTTCAACCTTATCACTGTAGTTTTACTTTCATCATTTTGGCTCATATACTATGGTTCGTTATGTCCATATACATTCATTCCCCATCCCCCTCATCCCCGCCCTCCCCTTTCTCGCCCTCTGCTTCTCCCACCCTCTCCCGCTCCCACCCCCGTTCGCTCCGCCCCCTCTATCCGCCCTCCTTCCTCCACCTCCCTCCCACCCCCACCCCACCTCTCGCTCCCTGCATTCTGTGTATACTCCTCTCCTCTCCCACCCCCCCCCCCCCCCTCCTCCCTACCCGCCGCAACCCTCTTCCAGCCTCCGCCTCTCCGACCCCGCCCCCCCCCCCCCCCCTTTCCCCGAACCTCCGTGCTCCGCTGCCCCCCACCTCCCCCCTTTCTCTTGCCGGCTTCTCGCAGTAGGAAAAGGGGAGCTCTTTGTCTGACAGCGCGGCACAGCACGGCACAGCACGGCGCAGCACAGCCCAGCACAGCCTGAGCACGTGCAGCAGTAGGCCTAGTGCTGATCAGCAGCCGGTAGTGGTGGAGGCAGAATAGTGAGTGAGTCGCGGACCCCTTATGTGTCTGTCAGTGACAGATAGGGAGAAACCCTGTATGGGAGGAAAGTAGAGGAAATGGGAGGGGGAAAGGGTGAAGGGGGGGGGGGGGGGGGAATCCTCCCGTGTGTGAGTCACCACCACCCGTACAGCCAGGTGCTGCGTTGCTTTGTCGGGGAACACACACACACGCACGCACGCACGCGCACGCGCACGTACGCATGCACGCACAACTGTGAAACGGAACGTAGATACGCACATGTATGCGAGTTCAGGTTTGCATGTGCAGGCACACGCATTTGTTGAAAGTTCTGGAGCGCGTGCGAGCAAAGACACATGCGTAAACTCTCTCTCTCTCTCTCTCTCTCTCTCTCTCTCTCTCTCTCTCTCTCCTCTCTCTCTCTCTCTCTCTCTCTCTCTCTCTCTCTCTCTCTCTCTCTCTCTCGTCACTTTCTGCATGCTTCTTTCGTCACCTCATCTTATTTTGCATTGTTGACCCTACTCAGGGCGAGGACTGGATGTAAAAAAAAACACATCAGTGCTTATCTATTATCCTCGTAAATAAAGAATTTTGTCTTGTCTCTGTCTGTCTGTTCCTCCTCCCCTCCCCTCTCTCTCACACACACAACACTGAAACACGCACACACACACACCACACACCACACACACACACACACACACACCCAAAAACCACACACACACACACCCCACGAGAGAGAGAGGAGAGAGAGAGAGAGAGAGAGAGAGAGAGAGAGAGAGAGAGAGAGAGTTGTCTGAAGCGAGGTGCAATGATGTCAACGATTTCTTGTTGTAGCGATATCGTCCCATTAATCCCCGCTCCTCGCCCCCGGAGAGAAAAAGACAGAAACACAAAACAAAACAAAGCGAAACGATACAAAACAAAGAAAACGAAACAGACAAACAAACGAACAAGAGGAAATATTCCCAAATGCATTCCCAGGCCACCTCCGTAGATGCATAGTCAAATTGCCGTTGTGTCCACGTAACTTTCTGCACACGTACCATTGTGTACACGCACCTTTCTGCACACGTACCATTGTGTCCACGCACCTTTCTGCACACGTACCATTGTGTCCACGCACCTTTCTGTACACATACCATTGTGTCCACGCACCTTTCTGTACACGTACCATTGTGTCCACGTACCTTTCTGCACACGTACCATTGTGTCCAGGTGCCATTGTGTACACGTACCTTTCTGTACACGTACCATTGTGTCCAGTTGCCATTGTGTACACATACCTTTGTGTTCACGTACCATTGTGTTCATGCCTCTTTATGTGCACGTACCATTGTGTCCAGGTGCCATTGTGTACTTCTATCTTTGTGTTCACGTACCATTGTGTCCACGTGCTTTCTGTTCACGTACCATTGTGTCCACGTGCTTTCTGTTCACGTACCATTGTGTCCATGTGCCATTGTGTACACCTACCTTTGTGTTTACGTACCATTGTGTTCACGAGTCACCGTGTCCATGTGCCACTGTGTACATACAGTTATGCCCAGACCGTAGTGATCATCATAACCCACTTTTGGGGGGCACCAAGGCCTAGTCAGGGAACCATGGTCGCAGCTCAGGGTATATGATGACCTTTGATGTGATGTACGTTACCTCGGTCCAGTTTCAGTGACCGTCACTGACATCGGGATATAGCTGTCTGGGGCGCTATGACCCACTTTGGTCCGCCGTGACCCAGTTGGAGCCGTCATTTGCCCGTTTGGGGTTTTATGAGCTTTGGCTCTCCTTGAAAGTACATGTTACACAGTGGCATATAGACACAGAGGTACGTGCAGAGAGAGAGAGAGAGAGAGAGAGAGAGAGAGAGAGAGAGAGAGAGTTTGTCTTGGAGGGATGTGCGACAGTGTAATTGATAGCTGTATCTAATTATGAAAATATCACATCCAGGGAGAAGCCCTGCCCTGCCCCCACCCCCCCCCACCCCCCCCTCCCCCCCACCGGCATCCCTCATTCTCGCTCCTTCATCACCCCTGTTCACCTCCCAAAACAAACACACGAACACACAGAGAGACACACACACAGACACACACACACACACACTTGCACGCACGCACACACACACACACGCACGCACGCACCCCGCCCGCACGCCTGCACACACACCACACACACACACACACACACACACACACACACACACACACACACACACACACACACACAAACACAACGTGTTCGCGTGCAACTAGCCAGTCATCAGTGGGGATGTATAATACGATATGAACTCTGCCGTACCAAGACACCCACCAAGGGACATTATTGTACAGGGTTTTTCATGAGAAAGATTGTTTTCAAAAACTCACAAGATAAGCTTCCTTTGAAAAAAACAGCCCCCCCCACCCCCCACGTCAACGTCATATGAAGGTTTGATTCGTGTGAACTCTGTATGTGTCACATTGTAT
>JADBJO010010512.1:35000-37500 GCA_016801955.1 Conus betulinus | reverse complement strand
GGAGGGGGGAGGGGGGTTTGCCGGGGTGATATTGGTGGCGTTGCGGGGTTGTTATTATGTGGTCGGTGGGGAGAGTTGTGATGGTGGTGAGGGATTTGTGCTGCTGGAGTTCCAGTAGGGTTTTTTTTTTTTTTAACACACACAAAAAAATGTTAGCGTTGTTTTCTCCATAAATCGCATGCTCGGCCCTCCCCCCTGCCCCCTCCCGCCCGTCACCGTACATTATTTTGGTGGTGGTGATGTGTAGGTGTCTCGTTGTCTTTTGCATACATGCCTGTGTCTCCATCTGGGCTCAGTATATGAGCTCTCTCTCTCTCTCTCTCTCTCTCTCTCTCTCTCTCTCTCTCTCTCATACACACACACACACACACACACACACACACACACACACAGAGTTGAAAAGGCCAGTGAAGTGGAATGTCGAGGCTGACACCACACACAACACCAATCAGATAAAATTAATCACACGTGAGAAATGCCAAGCCCAAGGGGAAGGGGGGGGGGGGGGGGGGGGGGTGGGGGGGGGGGGGGGGGGGGGGGGGGCCTTTCATAGACGGATTCCTACGATTTTCTGAATCTCTCTGAACACATTGGACACCCACGACCCAGGGGTTTGTCGCACAAAAGGAAAAGTTTCTTGACGTCATCATAACTCCCTCTCCCCCCCCCCCCCCCCACCCACCACCCCCTGCTATCTCCCTTATCCTTCTTCTCCCGCCCGCCCCTCCCCCCCCCCCCCCTCTTCCTCCCCCTCCTCCCCCTCCATCCCCGCCATCCCACTATCTCCTCTCCCGTCTAGCCTGTCTCCCCCAGTAGTGTTCTCTCCCCCTCTTCTTGCTGCGCGTGCCTGGCCCTTCCCCATTCACTACCCCCTCCCCCCCCCCCCCCCCTTTTTTTTTTCCCCCCTCTGCTGTCAAGTAGGCTTGAGCGAGTTCCGCATTCTAGGGTGGGAAATAAGTGTGGTGTGCTGTTGGGTGCAGCCAGTCTTCGTGTTTGATACATAAACGCATGTGCAGGAAAAGCATTCGGACTGTTTTTTTTTCCCCCCCCCTTTCTCTTCTTCTTTTCCTTTCTTGACGTCGTGGTGGCGACAGCGAGCGAGTGAGCGAGCGGGCGAGAGACGGATAGAGAGAGGGAGAGGGAGAGTACATCGTGTGAAACATAATTACCCAGGCTTTTCTGAGTGGGTTTTTGTTCCTTCATACGCAGACGCTGTATGTGTGTGTGTGAATGTGTCAGCGTTCAGTTCAGTTCGCCTGTGCCAGGAATGCAGGGGGCTGCCTTTGTGTGACAGAGAAGCGAGCAGGTCACAGACCAAGTGAGCGTGTTTATTTATAACTGTGGTCGATCTTTTTCTTGTTTTCACTTCGAACTCGACAGATAAGGAGAAGAAGAACCTAGATCGCAGGTAGGTCACATTTTTTGTCTGTTTGTTATTGTTTTTTTGTGTTCTCTTGTTTTTGTATATTTGGTCAGTAGGTAAAATCATGGGATTCTGGCTGACGTTTAGTTCGTTTGATTTGGCAGCTTCTTGACTGTAACGTCCAGTTAACATTGTACGCGTTGGATCTGTGCAGATTCATCTGCAAGCTCTGTTCGACGTTTTATGCGTTCGATGTGGTGTCAAGGCCAAGCCTTACCAAGGCCATTGTGTCCATTCGAATGATCTAATTGTGTGTGTGTGTGTGTGTGTGTGTGTGTGTGTGTGTGTGTGTGTGTGTGTGTGTGTGTGTGTGTGTGTGTGTACTGTGGTCGGCTAGGCAACAAACAGCAAGCCTCGCGTTGATCTGATTAGAGAGAATCCAACTTGTATTAATTCTGTTCGTCTGATCTGCGTAAACACGGAGTTCCACTGAGCGTTTTGTACGTTTATTGTGTTGGAGTTTTTAGAGTCTCCTCGCCTTGCATTTGTTTTTTGAAGACGTGATTCAAGGCATACAGTCCCCGTGTTTTACTCTAGTTTTGGATGGCAGTTGATTTTTTCTTTTCTTTTATCTGTGTGTGGTTCATTTTCAAAAGTCCTCGCGCCTAGACCGGTAGCCACTCTTCACGGTGTTCGTTGTTACTTAGGACGTATTTAGAAAAGATTTTTTTTTCTCCTCCTGCAGTGGAGTTTTGGGAGAGAAGATGAGAGCGGGGAGAAGGGGGTCTGGAACTTAAGAAACCTGCTCTCCCACTTCATCCTCACCCCTTCCGCCGTGATGCTGAATAGATTCCGTATACAAGACACTGTCCCAGTGTCTTTGCTTTGACTACTAACGCATGAAATTAGGATGCAGGATCTGTAGGAACTAGAGTAGATCCATGGCATTGGTGTCGGAAATAGAGTGTGAGTTTGTAGAAATCATTATAGCAGCCCTTTCAGAGGGGGGAGGAGGGGGAGGAGGGGAGGGGGAGGAGGAGAGGGAGAAAAAATCGCTAACGAAGAAGAGACCAAAACCACAGACGCTGAGAGATGACGCATGCCAGCGGACGCATGCCAGCGGGCGCGCGCGCGCGC
>JADBJO010010512.1:15000-25000 GCA_016801955.1 Conus betulinus | reverse complement strand
CGGTAATGGAGCAGACAGTGACATTCTTGGTGAAGAAATGACTAAAGCTTCAGTTTTCTCATCATCGTTAACTTGAGTTTGTTAAATGTCATCCATGATTTTAACATCCTGAATACATGCTTGCATTGACTGAACCAGCTCGTTGACATGGCTGGGTTCTGCAGACTTTTGTAACTGAGTATCATCTGCAAAAGAGTGAGACAGAACAGAGTGAGATGAGATGAGATGATATCAGACAAGCGTGTTGTATACAAAACAAAACAAAACTGGGCCAAGGACAGAACCCTGTGGCACTCCATAGGCGATTAACGATGGCTAGATTTGCACTGTACAGTTTGAGTGCGGTTGGACAGGTATGATTGAAACCAACGAAGGGCTGTGCCAGAAACACCAAACACATATTCTACACGAGAGAGAAGAATGCTGTGATCAGTGGTGTCGAAAGCGCGGCCGAGAGATCTAACAATGTCGAAAACAGAGAGTTTTCCTTCATCACGAGAAAAGCAGGAGATCATTTACAACTTTCACCAGAGCAGTTTCCGTGCCATGACCGGGTCTATAGGCCGACTGATGGATACTGAACAGTTGGTTGGACGATAAATAAGTGGAAAGCTGAGACAGCACAATTTTCTCAATATTTTTTGACAAAAACGACAGATTGGAAACTGGACGGAAACTTTTCAGATCGTTAGAGTCCAGCGTTGGCTTCTTCAATAGAGGGCTTACAATCGCAATCTTGTGAACATCAGGGAAAACACCAGGAAGTAGAGAATCATTGATCATCTTTGTCAAAAAAGGCAAAACAGTTTCCAAGCATTCATGGAGCAGGGGGCGTGGGGAGTGGGTCAAGATCACAAGTTTTGGGAGCTAATTTTTTCAAAATTACCAAAACATCTTCGTTAGTGACAGGACTGAATACACGAAGTGGATCACAACTGAACGGTTTACGAAGGGGGTGCGCCACAGTCACTTGAGCGTCCTGATCTTTCCGAATTTTTCTCAACCTTGGAACAAAAGAAGTCTGAAATCATATTTGGCAATGCAGACAATGGATAGATGGTGGGATGCTATTACTTTTAGTCCGAGCACACAGAGTGTTGGTGATGCGATACAGTTCTTTGCTAGACTTTTGCCTCCGAAATACTGGTGTGGCTTGAATGCTGAAACCTAGAGACAACGCGTGGCTTGAATGCTGAAGCCTGGAGACAACGCGTGGCTTGAATGCTGAAGCCTAGAGACAACGCGTGGCTGAATGCTGAAGCCTGGCTTGAATGCTGAAGCCTGGAGACAACGCGTGGCTTGAATGCTGAAGCCTGGAGACAACGCGTGGCTGAATGCTGAAGCCTGGAGACACCGCGTGGCTTGAATGCTGAAGCCTGGAGACACCGCGTGGCTTGATTGCTGAAGCCTGGAGACACCGCGTGGCTTGATTGCTGAAGCCTGGAGACAACGAGGCAGGCGAAGCAAGAAAGGTGAGCTCAGTCGCACAGCATCGAGTTTAGTGTCGGCTGCAGCCAGTTCGAATCCCGCTTGCGTCCACAATTGGAAAAAACAAACAAAACAACAAAGAGACAAACAAAACAAAACGAGCAAAAAACAAAAACAGACAAAACAAAAAACAAAAGACAAAAACAAAACAAAACAAACAAACAAAATAAACCCAACACAGAAACAAAAACAAAAATAAAAGAGAGAAAGAAGGAAAGAAAAGAAAAGGCCGTTTTCGCTACCTGTTATCTCGTGTTGTCGTTCTGGCGGTATGGGTGTAGAGTTGGATACCTCCATCCTCAACCCTCAGCAGTCCTGGAGATATCAACCGTCTGCCACACCACTTTTCGCGGCTTTGGAAATTGGACCTCGGTGTAACTAAAAACAAAAACAAAACAAAAAAAACCCAAACACTTCTCCAGACCCCCCCCCCCCCCCCCCCCCCCCCAAAAAAAAAAAAAAAAAAAAAAAAAAAAAAACAACAAAAAAACAAAAAAACAAACAAACAAACCATCGGGAAGACTGCGGTGCGGTAATACACTGGCCACTTTTCATAGGAATTAAACAAAATCTATTTGTTCTATGCGCTTACGTTCAGGTTTAAACGTCCACACTCGCTGACAGTGCCGATGGCGGACGGGGATGTCGCCCCCGCAGACTGGAACGACTGATTAGAGATCTGAAGACGAAAATGCCGGTGCGTGTGTGTGTGTGTGTTTGTGTGTGTGTGTGTGTGTGTGTGTGTGTGTGTGTGTGTGTGTGTGTGTGTGTGTGTGTGTGTGTGGTGTGTGTGTGTACTGGGTTCCTGGGCAGCTCCAACCTCTCTCTCTGACTGGTAGCTCGGTGCTCTTTCTTATCAGACAGGGTTTGGAGGGGAAAAAAGAGAAGCGATCATTTGGATACCGTTTTATGTCCGATTTGGAGTGTGTGTGTGTGTGTGTGTGTGTGTGTGTGTGTGTGCGCGCGCGAGCGCGCCTGCGTGCGTGCGTGTGCGTGTTTGTGTGCGTGCGCACGCGCATGCACGTTTGAGTAAGTAAGCAAGTTTGTGTGGGTGTGTGTGTGTGGGTGGGGTGCGCGCGCGCGCGCACGCACGCACTTGCATGCATGTGGGTGCATGTGAGTAGGTACATAACTGTGTGTTTGCGTGCGTGTGAGTAGGTACACAAGTGTGTGTGTGTGTGTGTGTGTGTGTGTGTGTGTGTGTGTGTGTGTGTGTGTGAGAGAGAGAGAGAGAGAGAGAGAGAGAGAGAGCAGCGCGTATGCGTGCGTGTGTGTGTGTGTGTGTGTGTGTGTGTGTGTGTGTGTGTGTGTGTGTGTGTGGTAAAGAAATAACGCCCAGGCACCTCTTTAATACGAAAGTCTGTCCAGCGAATGGGGCTCTAACTGATGGCGGAAAGCTGCATAACGGTCCGGGGAATGAAATCCAGGACTATTCTAGTGACCAACGTGTTGATACTGCAACATTCTGACCGAAGTCAGTGCATAGAGAAGTAAGAATTATGGAATCCGCCCCACTCATGAACTGTGGTGACACACGAGTATCTCCGGTTTTGCAAAGGAATGACTGAAAACAAAATGTCAGGGAACACGCAATAGCGATTTGAAACCTTGTTCTGAATACTGTGTTTGAGTATGTACCCAGACCTGTATTCAGATCTGTCGACATCTGCACATTTACTGTTCTTCCTGACCGAAATTTTATGACGTTCACAGATATTGATGTGCTCACAACGTATAGTTCAAAAGAGAAGTTTGTTTTGAAAATGAAGGTGTTGAACAAATAAAACGAACGAAGTTTCAGCCTTGCTGTATGGCGTGAGTGTGAGCAATCACATACTGCGATGAGAAACAACCCTATGAAAGGAATATGGGTATGGACACACTTGAACTGAATGAAAAGGGATACTCGTTTTATTTTGGGCCTATGAAAGAAACATGATTAAGTGTATACACGCCCAGATGGTAAACAACACGTTTTTCCTACTCAAACAGAAAGGATATAAAAAGAAGACATCTGTGTTTTGAAGAAGAAGAAGAAGGGGAAAAAACCACCACACAAAAACAAACAAAAAACTGCCCTAGGTCGGTGTACCCGAAATGTCTGCGGTTGGCGAAAGGAATGTCTGCTTTTTGAGGAAAAGAATGTAACGTATGCGTGTATTTAAAGAAGAAAAAAAAAACCTCGTTTTCAAAATAACATACTGTTTGCACGTGGAAAAGAATGTCTAGACTGCGTTTTGCCAAGGAACGTCTCATACAGACGTCGAGCGTTCTCCAGGGTGGTTTATATATGTTTCGGAGCTTGACTGGTAAGTGGCGCAGGCCCTTTAGGTCCCTGGGCTGGGTTGAAAGGCCGTGTGTGTTGAAAACTGGTCCTTACCTGTGCTTGTCTTTTGCGTGAGATTGCTTTTGTCGAGGTATGTAGAAGGCAGGGAGTAGGGGTGGGGGCTGGGGGGAGGGGATGGGATGAGAGAGAGAGAGAGAGAGAGAGAGAGAGAGAGAGAGAGAGAGAGAGAGAGGGGGAGAGAAGGGGGGGGTATATTATATTGATTTGTATCACCGGGATATACAATGATCAGTCTTGGAAAAGCTGTGGTGTGGAGGATACAACATGAGTTGGACTTAAAATGGAAAACAAAAATTGATTAGGCTTTGTGAAATACCTGCACGTCATGCAAACACATACATAATTATGTTTTAACTGTAGAGAGTTTGCAGTTTATCTTTATGGTTGCTTTTGGAGCCTAGCCCTGATTTGATCGTCGACAGATCCCAGCTTTCATCACGAGAAGTATGCAGAGACTGTTACATGTTTTGGGAGAGGGATATCAGCATTTTGCAAGCAGACGTCCAGATTCGGACGGGGGAAAAAAAAAAGGGTTGAGAGGCCGATAGGGAGATGAGACGCTAGAAGGAAGGCAGCACACAGGAGGAGGAATGTCTTCACTCTCTCATCCCCATCACCTGGTACATTATCTGCAGGTCGAGCATGGCGGCGCGGGTTTTGCTAAGGGGGGGGGGGGGGGGGGGGGGGGGGGGCTGAGAGGAAGGCAAGCTAACGCTTATTTGTCTCTTTGATCCTGATACTGTTCAGACTGTGTTGTGTCTGTGTCTTCTTCAGCGTTGAGATATTCGTAACCTTGAACGACGGTCTGTGTCACGAATGTTTGCTTTTTTCTTTTTTTTTGTTTGTTGTTGTCTTTTTGTCGGTCATTTGCAGTCGCTTTGCTTTACATGAGTCTTGAAAACAGGGCCATAATTTACCGGCGTTTTTTTTTTTCTAACAGACGGATGCCCCGATATGAAAATAAGACCACGGTTGCTATGCGACACAGTGTTGGGTGACAAGTCTCGCTTGTTGTCTCATACGCTTAGAAGATTTCGGATTACTCCCTCCCCCCCCCTCCCCCCAACCCCCTGTCCCCTCACCTCCTTGACCTGTCTTTTCCCCAACTCTCATCTCCGTTTAGACTTTCTGAAAATTGCACATGTGGAATTAGAAGACAGGAAGCTCCTGTGGAAACTTTCACGCCGTATTGATGACTTCTATTGGCACTCCGACACAGGAGACAGAAGGCAGTGCGTCTGATCCGAGTTGACTCAGGAGACAGAAGGCAGTGCGTCTGATCTGAGTTGACTCAGGAGACAGAAGGCAGTGCGTTGTACTGATCTGAGTTGACTCAGGAGACAGAAGGCAGTGCGTCTGATCTGAGTTGACACGTCAGGCATCAAGAATCGCAGGACTGCAGGATGGCTGGAGTCATACCGTCAAACTCACTATCTATGATCGTTGACAAGTGAGGGGAAGACGCCTCAGCTTCAAGGGAATTCACCCCCTGACCCCTTGAGGCCATTGCCTCTGGTGCCCACCAGGGGGGCTGACGCAGGGAAGTGCGAGGGCCCCTCCCATTTCCTTGTTCTGACGCCGGCTCCGGGATCGTCTGAAATGTTCCGGGTTTTTGCCCACTGGCTCAGGCCTCATGACTGACGCTTGTACTGGCTGCATCCCACAGTAAAGTATGTCTAAGCACAGATCTTGCCAGGCGTCAAATGACGAAGAACACGTGGATAACACTGCGTGACAAGCCAACGCGTCCCGTAAGAAGTTATGTCATGTTGTTTATTGCCCAGCGGAGCGCGAGCACCGACCGTGGCTGCTCTAATGAGGATAACAACCACCAGCATGAAGCGCAGATATACACACTGCCATCTTTACGTCATGCTGCACAGATAGACACACTGCCATCTTTACGTCATGCTGCACACAGATAGACACACTGCCATCTTTCCGTCATGCTGCACAGATAGACACACTGCCATCTTTACGTCATGCTGCACAGATAGACACACTGCCATTTTGCGTCATTCCCAACACGTGAAGTACAGGCTTACATTTTGTGTTCTGTGCTCGTGCAGCCCAGAGGAAGGCCTTGATTCTCGGCTGTACGTGTAGCTTGACGATCTGTAGATACCTGAATGTGTCAGGGACTAAAGATGGGTGAATGCAGGTCCGGTGCACGTCACTGCGGAAGATGATGCGGTTCACCTGTGTTGTCCGCATTGGCGAATTGTCCCTAACGGTGTTCAGGTCTGAAAGCTGACGGTGAGCAGGTTGATGCTGCGATCACAATCTTTCTGGTTTGTGCTGTGATGAATTCACCTCCGTTTATTCATTTCTTCAGAATACGTACCTCTTAATTTCGATCGCGAAAAGCTTACATTAGAGTTGTGAAGCTAGTTATTATGTCAGTGTTGATGTTCCGTCTTTGATGCTGATCTAACTCCAGAAAGAAAGTTTATTATGAATGAAGTATTGCGGAAGTTGTCTCTTTTCCCTTACCACCATTGCGTATTTACGCCCATCAGCACAGAAGATCGAGCACCGCTTGATTTTCGGACGAAAAATGCCGAGAACGATAATTGCCTACGGTTTCAAATAGGTGGTCAATGGTCTACATTTGGGGCATAGTTTCCTTTCTAAAGCAGCCAGAATCCGATAGTGTAGGCCTCAACATTGGAAAGATTGCTGCTGTGCATAGCACTTTTAACTAATAGAGATGAAAAAAGTTTCAGCGGAGAAGGCGCTGACGCACAGGGTGTAAACAACGGTCTTCTCAATGTACTCAAGGAGAAAAATCGTGCTCATAAACCGTGTAAATTATGCTTCTACTGTCGCATTAAGAACTTCTAGGTGCTGCAGTTACTTATTGTCATCCAGCATACTAACACACCTCGTTAAGGGGCCTGTTTTTATCAAACCACATCGTCTAGGACATCACAGGGGTACGTCTGGGTTGGGCTTGAGCTTTTAATCGACTCGGAATGCCTTGGAAGATGAGTAAGGAGTGAAAGGCGCTGTTACCGCTGTATGTAAGGAACTGGTGTTCAGTTAGGGACACTACGGAATCCGAAGGCGTGGAAAGATAAGGGTGATCCACATGGAGGAGTAATGCTCATTCTGTCATGAAAGGTCAACGCTTTCCGTCAAGGACACCCAGGCGTAGCTTAATGGACAGACGTGACAGGGGAGAGAACGGATATGAGGACGCATTTACTTGGTTCTAAAGGTCATGATTACTATTTGCACGATCTAATCGGTAATTATCGCAGGAAATCAGTGATGATTACTGTCAACGTTGAAAGAGTAATTATCACAGCAAGGAAATGGTAGTCATTACATGGAAACAGTTATTATGGCATGAAAACAATGTCGTATTTTTGACGGTGTGAAGACATTCGAGAAGTGCAAAGACCGGGCCCCTCTGTGAAGGCAGCTAATCATGGCCGTAATGTCCCGATTCTGGCATCATTGCAAGTGCACGCAGCACAGTGACAGCAGTGCACGTGAACATGTGTCAAAGTTGTCTGCGGCCTTCCTTTCTGCTGTTTGCTTATGTCGGGAGTCCCGTTCATTTGTGCAGGTCTCCATCAGACACTTCCAGGCCCCACAGTCACCACGCCCACGAGCAAAGTCATTCAGCTGGCTGGCTGCCCCCATTCAGCAAACCATGGTCATGGCTACCCAGCTCGTCTTGACCGCCGTTCAGTGAGGTCGGCCCCTGCCTTCACCACAACCTGTGTCCGCGCACACGAACAGCCATGTATGTGGACAGTTAACAAGTGGTAGTGTAACGCTCGCTCCCATGAGAGCAGGAGTTACCCCGCTTGAGTATTGTTTACTGTTCACTGCTCCCTGCCTCCTTTAATATTTCCTTTCATACCATGCATGTGGTTCAGATTTAAAACAGTAGTAGGGTTACACAGTCAGCGGCAAGGCTGGGTGGACAGCCCGTCAACAGGAGGCAGCCAGCCAGAGGAAGCGATGAAGTACTTCAGCATGCGCAATAGAACTCTAAAGCTCATGTCACACTAGGTGCAAGAAAACTTTTTTTTTTTTTTTCGCGCTCGCTGTTTTCCTTGCTTGACCGCTGTGTGCTCACTCCAGGCCGAGGCGAGTGCGGGAGAAAGCAGTCTGCAGATGGAGGGGAGGAAAGCAGTCTGCAGATGGACTGGACACGTGTCTCAAGACACTGAACCCCTGCTCACTTCGGCGGTTGATGCCATGTTGCTTATTCAGTGCACGTGGAGGCATTCTGACTTCAGAGTGCGAAAATCACAGGTAGAACCGGGGGGTGGCGGGGGGGGGGGGGGGGGGGGGGGGGGTGGCGGGGGGGGGGGGGGGGGGGGGGATTGTGCCCTTTCTTCATTTCTTCAGATTGGCCGAATACCCTTAGGTGTGTGAGTGTCTCACCAAAAAAGTTGGCTATGGGCGAGTATTTTGCTCTCGCGCTCATTCACCGTGGTGGACACAAATGTGGAGTGTTCAAAAAAAGGATTGCAGCTGAATGAGAAACTCTTGTGCGTGATCTCGGCTCAGGCAGCGAAAGACTAAGGCATGTCCTTTCTCTTCTGGACCTACAGTCATCATCAGTGTGATCATGATGATTCCGTGAGACCGCCGCAAGGCCGAAAAAAGCACCCCCCCCCCCCCCACACACACACACACAAAACAAAACAAAAAAACAAAAAACAACAACAACAACAAAAAAAAACACGAGTGAGAATGAAAGCAAGAGCGTCAGTGATAATTATCTCCCTTTCCATTGAAGACAATGATCGTTTTCACGCCAAACCAGGTAGTGTAGGCTGTGGGAATTCGGCGAGTTCCCTTCAACACCAATTTTGCTGCACCCAGCACAGGCACCTAAAATGATGTCTCTCATTAGCTTTGGAAAGATGGGGCTTGAGGGAAAGAACACGCGCAGTCAGCTCAGTTGAGGACCAGGCGTCTGATTAGGGACACTCCCACCAAGCAGCGCCCGGCTGATAACGCAATCAGGAGGCGAGGAAAGGTGGGCGACAGGGGAGAGTACCCGGTCCGTGTCAGATAGTGCCGTGGTGTTTAGAGAACGGCCTGGGATGGGGGGATGCGGGGAGAGATTAGACAAGGCAGCTGTACAGGCCAGCAGACTGCTTGGGCCTTGGACACTGCTGCCTCACTGGAATCAGAAATGGCATGTGGAAGAGAATGGGAGTGGAATGTGGGTGGGAGGGAAACGTTACAGGGGAGGGAGCGGGGACGGCGAAGGAAGAGAGAGGTGTGAAACAAAGGGATGATCTGCAGTTCGTTGGGAGGAGAGGGGGGATGGGATGGGAGGGGGGGAGGGGGGGGGAGTGTGGGTGGGTGGGAGGGGAGAAAAATGGGCATTGGAGTGGGACCAGAAAAAGTAAAAGGGCTTTTACTTATGTGCATGGATATGTACATGGATATGTACATAATTAGGCAGAGAGAGAGAGAGAGAGAGAGAGAGAGAGAGAGAGAGAGAGAGAGAGGATGATTTTTTTTTTCATTAAAGGTAAAATTTTGTTTCGTTTTGTCTTGTTTTTACACTATATCCTCTTGAAAATGAAACCAAAACCGGCGAAAAAGGGTAGAAAATCAGACACTGAAGACGAAGGGCAAAATTACGCAAACATACAATTTCAGAAAAAAGAAATTGAGACACTAAACTCGAAGTTACCAACGAAAAGACAACTGCTAAAAGATAACACATTCACGCACGCATGCGCTTGCGTGCTGACACACTCACGTGCGCGCGCACACACACACGCACGCATACAAGCGTACACACACTAGTACGCACATCACCTTCACCACACTACCATGCGCATAGAAATATTTTCATACGTAAACACCGACTCAAAGTACAGATTAAGCACATATACAGACATCAGATACATCTGTTCACAACGGTCAAGACGCACCCTCCCCCCCCCCTCCTCTTTTGCAACCTCCCTCCTCTCTCTCTCTCTCTCTCACATGCATACCGGCACATACACTTGCATACCCCCCACCCCCCACATCCCGTCCCTTTCCTACATATGCATTGTAAAAAGAAAGAGTATGCATCAAGAAAAAAAACAGCACTTTTTGTAACTTCTCCACAATGTAATTGTAGGTTTGTGATTTTGAGACAAGACAGATCGACTTGTGTTTTGATTTGCGTTGTGC
>JADBJO010010512.1:7500-10000 GCA_016801955.1 Conus betulinus | reverse complement strand
CACACACACACACACACACACACACACACACACACACACACACACACACACACACACAAGCAGCAAATAAACAAAAACGTGTGAGGAAAAAGACCGACCGAACAGAACGTTGTCACATTGAAACATCTTTACTCACATAGAAAAGAACATAGGGGCGAACACGGCGAAAAAAGACAGCTTATGTTGCCCTCTCCACAGTTTCTACAGTCTCAGATCACAACAGAAAAGCTGACATGTCATGAAATGGAACAACAGAAAAAAAAAAAAAAAAAAAAAAGGGGGGGGGGGGGGGGGGGGGACAAACTGGACGCGAATATATGATAAATATAGAACAGATACTTGAACCCCAACAGACCCCCACGCCCCCACTTCCCCAACAGACCCATCCCTCTTCCCCCCCCATCCCTTTCCCCCCCAAGCCAGCCAGAAAACACACCACACACACACACACACCCACACACACACACACACGCACCACAAACACACACACACACACACACACAAAACAACCAAGAAAGAGACCAGCGACTGTTTGACGGGGACGTGAGTAAGCACAGAGAGAGAGAGAGAGAGAGAGAGAGAGAGGAGAGGTTTTGCTCATGTATAGCCCGTTGCCCCTGATGAAGGGGAGTAATCGAACAATGATGTCATACAAGTAAAGATGATTTTTTTTCTCTTTTGTACGAGATAGCAGCAACCTGACGCAGCTAAAACGCTTTGTACAAGAAAATTAGTAGATTTTGGATGGTTCTTTCATATTTGCATTCTGAAATTAAACTTCATTGAAACAGGTTTGGAAAATTGATAAAGTTTTGCAGGAATGTATTGTCGTCTTTAAAGCTACTTAGTGCTGGGCGACCCGAAACAAAGTGAAACTCTCTTCCTCTGTAGTATTTTTACACAGTGGGCAGATTAAATCATTGTCATTATGGAATCGATATCTGTAATAATGCCTTTTGATTACCCCGCCACGTGGGCAGCCACACTCCGACTTCGGGGGATTTCGGAAACTGATAATGTTATGCTAGGAGCTTGTCACAACTGAAGACAATCCCCGCATAACTATGCGGAGCACAACAACATTTTGATGTAGCCTTGGTGTTCTAGCCTATGTCAATTGGCCTGACACAGCCTTTAATCTTTCCTTAAAATCATGTGAAAAAAAGAGGATTTATTTCTTCTACACCTTGATTTGTCCAAACAAAGCCATATCCAAACATATACAGCTTACAGCGGATGTTTGAAGCCCAGCTTCTTTTGTCACGTGAATCTGAAGCAAGCAGCAACCGATAGTTGTGTGTGTGTGTGTGTGTGTGTGTGTGTGTGTGTGTGTAGTCTTGACTCATCCATTCGAGTAAGTTTCAGCCAAAATTGAATACATATAACAAATGAATGAATGTGTATTGGATATCGGTTCGTTTCCCCGTACAACATTGAATATTACATCCATTCTTAAATCAAAAGAAAAAGCAGGTGATTGAAAAAAAACAAAAAACAAAAACAAAACATATTGGTCTTCAGCGGGTGGATATTGGTCTTCAGCGGGTGGATATTGGTCTTCAGCGGGTGGGGAGGCCAGACACATCTCCGGATGGTACAGCGCGTAGAGCGTGGTTGGTCTCTAGCCGAGGATACCGCTATATTAATTAGTATTCTTAATAACAATGATAGTAATGTTATAATGATAATTAGATTGATGAGAAGGATGATAATAATGATGATGATAATAGTGAGAAGAATAATGATAGTAATAATAATGGTGATGATGATAATACTGATGATGATGATAACACTGATGATGATGATAATGATTGTCATAATGATAATGTGTAATAATAAATAATACCAGTGATAATAATGATGATGATAATAATAAAAACGATCATGATTATAGCAGCATATTATATTTGAATTATATTTGAAACATTACACTGGAGTGCATGACCTTCGTTCATTGACGATGCGACAGTTCTGATATGGCCCCCCCTGTTGCGAGCTGTTTTCTAACAACATGGATTGATCTGGAAAAAAAAAACAAAAAAAAAAAAACAAACAAACAAACCAAAAAAGTATATGATGCAGTACACTTTAGAAAAAACAACAACAACAACACTTTAGCGCATTGCGCTTAGATTTAAAAACATTTAACTTTTTTTTTTTTTTTTGCACTGCACTTTTGATTTTAACCATAACATTCCCTCTCTCTCTCTCTCTCTCTCTCTCTCTCTCTCTCTCTCTCTGCGCTGCGCGCGCATATATATATATATTATATATGTGTGTGTGTGTGTGTGTGTGTGTGTGCGCGCGCGTGTGTTTGTGTATGTGTGTGTGTATGCTGTGTGCGCTTGCTTGCTTGCTTAAATGTCTTTTTCCCTCCCTCCCTCCGCACCCCATCTTTAAAAGGGCATGTCATGTGCGTCTTGATTGGCCATTTCAAAAGTCCTTGTATCTTTTCCCTTTTATTTTCTTCCTCTGCAACCCAAACCTCATTTCCCCCCCC
>JADBJO010010511.1:64761-69761 GCA_016801955.1 Conus betulinus | reverse complement strand
TGAAGGGAACATCTTTTCTGGCATGGCAGTGAGCCTATGTATCTCACAGAGAATGGGCACTTGAATGTGTTCGTCCAGAAAAGAGGATCCCGCTAGTGTCTGGTTATGTAGAACATGCCACTTCGATGTAAAGCAATCCAAATAGATAAAGCAGGAACAGGGGACCTCGGCGTGCTGTGGCTCAACCTGGCAAATGTAATTGAGTCAGTTCTACAAAGGGTAATTCAACAGTCCCTCGAAAAAGTATTAAATGTGCAAAAACGACAGGTAAATGAATCACTTATATTCATTGCAGCCAGCCAGTCCTTTCCAACTGGGGCAAAAGACCCAACCAAGGAATTTGGTATAATGCCTCCTTAAAAAACACAGATAGAGAATAGGAAACCAGGCAAAGGGCAGAAGAAAGCTTGCAGATAATGAACTAGTTTGGTGTCTGCAGTTCATGCTGATCCAGAAGCTCCTCTGGCTTCTAATGAAACGCACCCTCAGCTCGATCGCAGTGGAATCAAGGGAAGCCAAAATCAGCGAATACACGGGGAAGTGGCTTGGTGTCCCATCTGGTCTTACTAATTGATCTACTGTCGCCAGGCAAGTGGCTTGGTGTCCCATCTGGTCTTACTAATTGATCTACTGTCGCCAGGCAAAGTTGACGCTACCCCTGAAATCCCGAAAGAAATCGGATGGAACGGATAGAAAGTGTTACATAGCATATATACTCTCACACCCGCATTCGCACCCCCCCCCCCCCCCCCCCCCCCCGACACACACACACACACACACACACACACACACACACACACACACACACACACACACACACACACACATACACACACACACTAGAATTACACATGCACACATGTATGTTAAGCACACAGAGTTAGTCAATCAATGGTTTGTATGTGAAATAGGCTTGGGTCTCTGCAAAGAGCATGGTCTTGGCACACAGCTGGCAAATATGGAGATACCTGTCAGAACGTTTCGTCATTGTAGCGTTCTCAGTGATTCTTCTTCTTCTTCTTCAAGAAGAAGGAGAAGAAGAAGAAAGAGAGAGAAGGAGGAGAAGGAGGAGGAAGAGGAGAAGAAATCAGAAGACAAAACTTGAAAAGGAACTCCGAAAACCATCATCTCTTAACAGACACAATTTTCATTATGAACTATGTTTCTAGTATAAAAGAAATTCATGAAACTTGATAGCGTTTAGATGTGTGCACGGTATCATAGTTTAAAGGCACCAGCCTGCTCAGTTACCCCTTACTGTCGCCATCTTGTGTGTGTTGCAGTGGTGTCGGCCTTGGACAGGACCAGCACCACAGTGAACATCACTCTGCCAGACTCCTTCTCCTCCACAGTGACTGCAGCAGGACAGACCTACACCTCTCACTTCTCCCTGCAGGTATTGCGACCATGATTCTCACGTTTTCCTTACTTTGAAGGATTCCATGTTTTTGCAAAAAATGCTTCGCTTTTTGTTGTTGTTGTTGTTGCTGTTGTTGTTGTTTTCTTCTCTTCTTTTCTTCTTGTTCTTGCTGTTCTTGTTCTTGTTGTTTTTGTTCTTCTTCTCTTCCTTTTTTTTCTTGTTCTTGTTCTTCTTGTCCTTTCTTCTTCTTCTTCTTCTTCTTCTTCTTCTTCTTCTTCTTTCTTCTCCTCCTCGTTGTCGTAAACCATCATCTTCTTGCTTCTGCTTCTTCTCCCTCCCTTCTTCCCCGCTCCTTCTCCTCCCCCACCACTATGTCTTCTTCTCCTCTTCTCCCTATTTTCTTGTTCTCCTCCTCCTTTATTCTTCTCTTTCTCCTTCCTCTTCTTCTCTCCTCGTCCCCTTCCTCCTCCACCTTTTATTCCCTCCTTCTCTCCCCCCCTTCTTCCTTTCCACCTCTCTGTTCTTACCCTCCTCATCCTTCTCCTCCTTCTCCTTCTTCGTCATTCTTCCTCGGTGTACTCCCTCTTCCTTCTCCCTCTTCTTTCCTCCACCTTTTCCCTCCTTCTACTCCTCCTTTCTCCTTTCTTCTTCTCCTCCCCTCCTCCTCCCCTTCCCCTCTTCTTCTCTCTTCTTTTTCTTTGGGTTATTTCCAAGAGTCACCATTTCAGATTTTTGTATGTGTGTCCATCTTTAATCCCAAAGTTCAAAGGTAGCGGCGTTATAATTTCATTTTATATGTAATCCATCGCTGCTTTTTTGCTTTCTTAATACATTTATACAGAGTTCATAAGTATTTTTCAGTGCAATGATTCATAATATTAGGAAAGACAATGTTTTGAAATTTAGAGTTTCCAAAGCAGGGTTTCTGTCTGTGCCTCCTCCTCCTCTTCACAAGTTGTACACCGTGCTGACCGACCCTGCAGAGTATGGGCAGTGAGCTGGGGATAGGAAGGGGTGTCATGGCCAAAACTGTGTGAACACACACGCACGCAAACACATACACACATACACACACACACACACACACAAACACACGCGCGCGCGCGCGCACGCACGCACGCGCACGCACACACACACACACACACACACACACACACACACACACACACACACGCACGCACGCACGCACGACGTATGCCCCCCCTCCCCCCAACACACACACACACACACACACACACACACACACACACACACACACACACACACACACACACGAACGCGCGCGCAGTCTTTCAACTTTCCTTTCTATTTTTCTTCTATTCCTTCTTTTCTTCCTTTTTACTCTCTCTCTCTCTCTCTCTCTCTCTCTCTCTCTCTCTCTCTCTCTCTCTCTCTCTCTCTCAATCTCTCTCTATGTTTTCTCAGTCTGTCTTCCTGCTAGTTTTTCCAGATCTGCATTGGAAAAAGAAAAAAAAAAAAAGAAATTATCTCAGCAACACACCGCCTAACTTACGCCCTATGTGTCCGCCCAGCTTGGTCTCCGAGAGGTCGTCACTATTACGTCAACTGCTGAGCTGAGCGGAACCCAAGTCTCGGGCAGTGACGCCATCTTGGTGCAGAGTGGCTCCAACTCGGCTGCTGTACAAGGGACGAAAACGGGACAGCTGATAGAGACGTTACCTCCCTTGTCCAACCAAGGCACGCGCCATTTTGGTGTGCCCACGACCGGAAGGTCTTCGGATGTGTATCGCCTTGTTGGTGAGTTGTCTGCCTGTTTATCTCAATCCACTTTATCCTGACTCCGCACCCGCGCGCGCCCGCACACGTACGGACGTACACATACACGCGCGTGCGCGCGCGCGCGCGCACACAACACACACACACACACACACACACACACACACACACACATATACACACATACACACACATATACACACGCACACACACACACATATACACACTCTGTCTCTCTCCCCCGCTCCCCCAGTCTTAGTCATCTCTCTCTCTCTCTCTCTCTCTCTCTCTCTCTCTCTCTCTGGATAGAGGGACGGCGACATCAGCTTTGTGTTCTCTGTTACACTTTAAAAACAGCGCGTGGACAGTGTCGAAAGCCATGTGTGTTAGCACAGTATCACTATTTGGTCTGCTACCGATGGGTGACTTCACAATGATCTGTACGGATACACAGAGAACTCAAAATGGAAAGTTCAAGCAGTGATTTCATTGGCCGAAGAAGCTCCCATTCAACTGAATGTGTCGTGCTAGACAGGTGTCGCTCAAATTCTCGTGTGGCGTGTTTTTGTTGCCTCGCCTTTTCAGCCTTCGCCCTCGCCACTGGAACAAACATGGAGACTGTCTTCCCTTCAGCGGCCGTCAATAGTGGTGCACGTGCAACTACACATTACAGTGTTGACAGTCGGGTGACGTCATGCCTGCGGTGGTGGTTGCACAGCAAATGTGTATTGTTGGTGCTGCAGTGAGCTGTGTATTGATTTGCGGCAGATTTTTTTTTTTTTCGTCAGGTGACGTCAAGCAAAAGCCCGGGATGAGACAGTTAGAAAGATAAGAGTCAAAACATTCATGGAATATGAAAATAAACTGGAATAGAACATCGCCTCCATAGAGAGACACATTCAAAGGTCATGTCACAAAAGTTCTGAAATCAATGTCAGGCTGAAATTTCAGGAAACTTGAATAGTACTGCTCTATTGTTCATACTTGTAGTCACACCTGCCTGCCGAAATAGATGATGAAGAGTAAACAACAGAGACAAGATAGAATGGGGCATATTACCAATCGTGATGAAATATTACAGCAATTTTTATGTGTGAACTAGAGGTTATTAATGTATGCTCTGTATGTGTGATGTGTGTGTGTGTGTGCGCGCGCGCGCGCGCGCGTGTGTGTATGTGTGTGTATGTGTGTGTGTGTGTGTGTGTGTGTGTGTGTGTGTGTGTGAGCAGGTTCCACCTCTTCCAACACTGTGACAATACAGGAGGATGGCACACTAACCACCGTGACTGTCACACTGACATCATCAAACCCTGTTTATGATTACGTGGCGACGCAGCCTGTCATCATTACGTCATCTGACCCTCTGCTTGTGACACAGTATTCATCATCCTGTAAGATATTACTGGATTTTCTTTATTCAGTTGGCTCTCTCTCTCTGTGTCTCTCTGTCTCTCTCTCTCTCTGTCTCTCTCTCTCTCTCTCTCTCTCTCTCTCTCTCTCTCTCTGTCTGCCTCTGTCTCCAACTCTCTCTCTCTCTCTCTCTCTCTCTCTCTCTCTCTCTCTCTCTCTCAGTGCACAGTGCACAGTGGCAGCATCAAGGCCCCATATTTCAGCTCCATACTGTAACATAGGTTGAATCTGACAATCAAACAATTTCAAAATCAGAGTAAGGGAATCGTTCTTTAGCAATGATAATTTTTTCATAATGCACAATAATGGATATTTTGCTCTACTTGCTAAATCCATGCATGCAAAGGCAAAACTCAAACATGTGGAGAAGTAGATACCCAAATACTTATATACATTAACAACAGGCATTACAGATCCGCTGTATGTCCATCTTTCTCTCGCTGCAAGATACCCACCCTTCCTAAATACGATTATATTACTTTTTGACAGGTTG
>JADBJO010010511.1:44761-59761 GCA_016801955.1 Conus betulinus | reverse complement strand
CACCACCATCTTCAACCATGACTACAACATCAGCAACAACATCCATGGGCACGACTTTCACCTCAACGCCAACATCCACAGGCACGAATGCCATCTCTCAGCAGCAACATCCAAAACCGACTCTACCACCTCAGCAGCAACATCCACAACCATGACTACCACCTCAGCACCAATATCCACTGGGACAACCGCCACCACAGCATCATCATCCATTGGCACAACTACCACCTCTGCAGCATCACCCATGGGCACGACCACTACTTCACCACCAACCTCTATTGGTACTAGTACTTCCTCAATCCCAACATCCGCTAGCACAACGACCACTTCAGCAGTATCCTCCATGGACACAACTACTTCCCCATTAGCAACATCCACGGACACGACAATCATTTCAGTAGCGGCGTCCATGGGAACGACTACCACCTCGGTACTTCCATCCACAGGCACGACCACGGCCTCAGCACCAACACTAACAGGCATGATTTCCATCACAACAGCACCATCTATGGGCACGTCTTCCACGACAGCACAAACATCCACAGACACGACTACCACCTCAGCAGCAAAATCCATGGGCACGATTTCTTCCTCAGTACCACATCAAGTGCCACGACTATCACCTCAGCACCAACATTCACAGAAACGACTACCACGTCAACACCAATATCCACAGGAACGGCTATTTCTTCAACAGCAATCTCTATGGGCACGACGACGAACTCAGCAGCAACTTCCACAGGCATGACTTCTACCGCTGCAGCAACATCTATGGGCACGAGTACCATCTCAGCACCAACATCTATGGGCACGACTACCACCTCAGCACCAACATCTATGGGCACGACTATCACCTCAGCACCAACATTCACAGGAATTACTACTACCCTCAGCAGCAACATCCACAGGAACGACAACTACTACAGGAGCAATACTTGTGGGCACACACTTTTACCTCAACACCAAAATCCATGAGTACAAATACCACCCCAACAACAGCACCCCCAGGAATGACTACCAGCACAGCACCAACATCCACAGGTACGACTACCATCACAGGAGCAACACCCAATGGCACGACAACCACCACAGGAGCAACACCCAATGGCACGACAACCACCACAGGAGCAACACCCAATGGCACGACAACCACCACAGGAGCAACACCCAATGGCACGACAACCACCACAGGAGCAATACCCAATGGCACAACTACCACCTCATCAGCAACATCCACGGACACGATTACTTCCTCAAGTCCAACATCAAGTGCCACAACTAACACCTCAGCACCAACATCCAATGGCACAACTACCACCTCATCAGCAACACCCAAGGGCACGACTACCACCACAGAAGCAACATCCATGGACACGATTATTTCCTCAGCTCCAACATCAAGTGCCACAACTAACACCTCAGCACCAACATCCAATGGCACAACTACCACCTCATCAGCAACACCCAAGGGCACGACTACGACCACAGCACCAACATCCACAGACACGACTACCATCTCAGAAACAACATCCACAGGCATGACTACCACCTCAGGAGCAACATCTTCGGGCACGACTACCACCACTGCAGCACCATCATTGGGCACAATGACCACCACAATACAGCCATCTGTGGAAACGACCACCACCACAGCAGCAACAACCACAGGAACGACTACCACCCTCACCACCACCATCTATGAGCACGACTACCACCTCAGCACCAACATCCACAGGAACGACTACAACCTCAATACTAACATCAGGAGCAGTATCTACGGGCATGCCTACCACGTCTACAGTACTATCTGTGGGCACGACTACTACTACAACAATACCAACATTGGACACGATTACACCCTCAGCACCAACATCCATGGGCACGACCACCACTTTACCAGCAACATCCACAGGAACGCCTAGTATTTCAGCAGCAACATCTATGGGCACTACTTCCACTACAGCAGCAGCAACTATGGGCACAACTACCATCTCAGCTTCAACATCCGCGGGCATCACTACCACTTCAGGATCAAAATCTATGGGCACAGCTACTACCACAACAGGACCATCTGTGAGCACGACAACAACCACAACAGCACCATCCACAGGAATGACTACCACTTCAGCAGCAACAGCTATGGACACGACCACGACCTCATTGGCCACATCCCCAGGCACGACTGCCACCTCTGCAGCAACATCTATGGGCACTACTACCACCTCAGCTCCAGCATCCACAGACATCACTGCCACCTCAGGAGCAACATCAATGGGCACGACAAACACCACTATAGCACCATTGGTGAGCACGACTACCTCCACAACCGTTCATTCAGCTACATCAGCACCAACATCCACAGGACCAACTACTACTACTTCAGCACCACCATCCACAGGCACGACTACCACCTCAGCACCAACATCCACAGGAACGACCACTACTTTATCGGCAACATCTATGGGCACGACTACCACCTCAGCAGCAACATCTATAGGTACGACCACCTCTTCAGCTCCCTCGTCCACAGGCATGAATGCTACCTCAGCACCAACATCCACAGGAATGACCCACCACTTCATCGGCAACCTCTATGGGAACGACTGCCACCTCAGCAGCAACATCCACAGGTACGACGACCTCTTCAGCTTCCTCATCCACAGGAATGAATACTACCTCAACACCAACATCCACAGGAATGAGTACCACCTTAGAACCACCAACATCCACAGGAACGGCTACCAATTCAACAGCAGCACATCTACAGACACGACTACAACCTCAGCACAAACATCCACAGGAACGATTATCACCTCAGAAGCAACGTCTATGGGTACGATTACCACCTCAGCACCAACATCCACAGGCACGACTACCACCTCAGCAGCAGTATCAACAGGCACGACTACCACCAGCACCAACATCCACGGGCACGACTACCATCTCAGCAGCAACATCCACAGGCACGACTACCACCACAGGTGCAGTATCTTTGGGCACGACTACCACCACAGCAGGAACATTCACAGGAACGACTATTACATCAGCGGCAAACACCTCCAGGCACGACTACCACCTCAGCTCCAACATCCTTAGGAACGACTACCACCTCAGCTGCAAAATCTATGGGCACAACTGCCACATCAACACCAACATACTCAGGAACAACTACTACCACATTTGCAACATCTTTGGGCACGTCTGCCTTCTCAGCAGCAACATCTATAGGCACTACCTCCACCTCAGCAGCAGCATCTATGGGCACAAGTACCACCTCAGGAGCAACATCCACTGACATCACTACCACCTCAGCTTCAACATCCACTGACATCACTACCACCTCAGCTTCAACATCCACAGGCATGCCTACCATCACAGCTGCAGTATCTATGGGCACGACTGCTCCCACCGCAGAAACATCAACAGCAACGACTACTACGTCAGCAGCAACACCTCCGGGCATGACTACCACCTCGGCACCAACATCCACAGGAACGACTACCACCTCAGCTACAACATCTATGGGCACTATTACCACATCAGCACCAACATCCACAAGACCAACTACTACCACAGTTGCAACATCGTTGGGCACGACAGCCTCCTCAGCACAAACATCCACAGGCACTTCCACCACCTCAGCAGCCGCTTCTATGGCCACGACTACCACCTCAGCAGCAACATCTACAGGTACGACCACCTCTTCAGCTCCCTCATCCACAGGAATGACTACCACCTCAGCACCAACATCCACAGGAACAACTACCATCTTAGTAGCAACATCTATGGGAACTACTTCCACCTCAGCAGCAACATCTATGGACACTACTACCACCTCGGCTTCAACATCCACACACATCACTACCAACTCAGGAGCAACATCTATGGGCTCGACTACTACCACAACAGGACCATCCGAGAGCACAACAACCACAACAGCACCATTCACAGGGGTTACTACCACTTCAGCAGCAACATCTATGGGCACGACAACAAACTCATTGGCCACATCCCCAGGCACGATTGCCACCTCTGCAGCAACATCTATGGACACTACTACTACCACCTCAGCTCCAACATCCACAAACATCACTACCACCTCAGGAGCAACATCTATGGGCACGACTTACACCACCAAGGCACCATCTGTAAGCACGACTACCTTCACAACCGCTCAATCTGTGGCACGTCTGCCACCGCAGCAGTAACATCTATGGGCCTGACGACAGCAACAACATTCACAGGAATGACTACTGCTACAGCAGCGATATCTATGGGCACGACAACCTCTGCAGCAACATCAATGGGCACGACGACCACTGCAGCACAAACACTTACAGGTATACCAACCACAACAACAGCACCGTCTGTGGGCACAACTTCCACATCAGCAGCACTATCCACAGGAACGACTGCCACCACAGCACCAACATCTATGGGACACAACTACCGCTTCAGCAGCAACATCCGCAGCCATGACTACCACCTCAATATCAGCATCCATAGGCACGAATGCCACCACAGCCGCAGTATCTATGGGCACATCTACTTCCACAGGAGGAACATCCACAGGAACGACTACTACGTCAGCGGCAACACCTATGGACACAACTTCCACCTCAGCACCAACATCTACAGGCACGACTACCACCTCAGTACCAACATCCACAGGAACGATTACCACCTCAGCAGCAACATCTACAGGTACGACTACCTCTATAGCTCCCTCAGCCACAGGAATGATTACCACCTCTGCACCATCATCCACAGGCACGGCTACCACCTCAGCAGCAGCATCAACAGGCACGACTGCCACCTCAGCAGCAACTTCCACAGGCACGACTACTACCACAGCTGCACTATCTATGGGCACATCCACAGGATCGTCTACTCCGTCAGCGGCAACACATACGGGCACGACTACCACCTCAGCACCAACATCCACAGGGATGGCTACTGCCGCAGCCGCAACATCTATGGGCACAATTCCGACATCAGCACAAACATCCACAGGAACATCTACTACCACAGTCGCAACATCTATGGGCAGGACTGCCTTCTCAGCATCAACATTCTCAGGAACGACTACCACTTCAGCACCAACATCCACAGGCACAACTACCACTTCAGCGTCAACATCCACAGGCATGCCTACCACCACAACAGCACCGTCTGTGGGCACGACTACCACGTCCAAGGGAACGACTGCCACCACAATACCAACATCTATGGGCACGACTACCACCTCAGCAGCACTATCCACAGGCACGGCTGCCACTACAGCTGCAATATCTATGGCCACGACTACTACCACAGCAGGAACATCCACAGAAACAACTACTACGTCAGCGGCAACACCTCCGGGCACAACTTCCACCTCAGCACCAACATCCACAGGAACGACTACCACCTCAGCACCAACATCCACAGGAACGACCACCACCTCAGCACCAACATCCACAGGAACGACGACCACCTCAGCCGCAACATCTACGGGCACAACTACCACATTAACACCAACATCCATAGGAACAACTACTACACACAGTTGCAACGTCTTTGGGCACGTCTGCCTCCTCAGCATCAACATCCACAGGAACGACTACAACCTCAGCACCACCATCCACAGGAACAATCACCACTTCATCAGCAACCTCTATGGGCACGACTACCACCTCAGCAGCAACATCTACAGGTACGACACCTCTTCAGCTCCCTCATCCACAGGAATGACTACCACCTCGGCATCAACATCCACAGGAACGGCTACCATCTCAGCAGCAACATCTATGGACACTACTACCACCTTGGCTTCAACATCCACACACATCACTACCAACTCAGGAGCAACATCTGTGGGCACGACTACTACTACAACAGGACATCCGAGAGCCCGACAACCACCACAACAGCACCATTCACAGGGGATAACTACCACTTCAGCAGCAACATCTATGGGCACGACAACGAACTCATTGGCCACATCCCCAGGCACGACTGCCACCTCTGCTGCAACATCTATGGACACTACTACCACCTCAGCTCCAACATCCACATCCACATCACTACCACCTCAGGAGCAACGTCTATGGGCACGACTACCACCACCAAGGCACCATCTGTAAGCACGATTACCTCCACAACCGCTCAATCTGTGGGCACGTCTGCCACCGCAGCAGTAACATCTATGGGCCCAACGACCTCCTCAGCAACAACATTCACAAGAATGACTACTGCTACAGCAGCGATATCTATGGGCACGACAACCTCTGCAGCAACATCAATGGGCACGACGACTACTGTAGCACAAACATTTACAGGCATACCGACCACCACAACAGCACCGTCTGTGGGGGCACAACTTCCACATCAGCAGCACTGTCCACAGGAACGACTACCACCACAGCACCAATATCTATGGGCACAACTGCCGCTTCAGCAGCAACATCTGCAGCCACGACTACCACCTCAACAGGAACATCTAAAGGCACGAATGCCACCACAGCTGCAGTATCTATGGGCACGACTGCTACCACGGCAGAAACATCCACAGGGACGACTACTACGTCAGCGGCAACACCTACGCGCACGACTACCACCTCAACACCAACATCCATAGGAACGACTGCCACCTTATCTCCAGCATCCACAGGAACGACTACCACCTCAGCCTCAACATCTGTGGGCACAGCTACCACATCAGCACCAACATCCCACAGGAACAAACACAGTTGCGACATCAATGGGCACGACTGCCTTTTCAGCATCATCATCCACAGGAACGACAACCACTTCAGCACCAACATCCACAGGCATGCTCACCACCACAACAACACCGTCTGTGATCACCACTACCACCTCAACATCAACACCCTCCGGAACCACCACCACCTCAGCACCAACATCTACAGAAACGACCGCCACCCCAGCAGCAACATCTATGGGGACAACCTCCACGCCAGCATCAACGTCTGCAGGCGCGACTGCCACCACAGCTGCAACATCCCTGGGCTCGACTACAACCACAGCCTTTACATCCACAGGAACGACTACTACGTCAGCTGCAACGTCTATGGGCACGAGCACCACCTCAGCGCCATCATCCACAGGAACGATTACAACCACAGCAGCAACATCTATGGGCACAACAAGCACCTCAGCAGGAATATCCATAGGCACGACCACCACCACAACAGAACCATCTGTGGGCACGACTACCACCACAACGGCAACATCCACAGGGACGACTACCACCTCAGCACCAACATCCGCAGGCATGACTTCCACCTCAGGAGTAACATCTATAGACACCACTACCACCACAACAGCACCATCTGTGGGTACGACTACCACCACAGCAACAACATCTCTTGGCATGACTATCACTCCTGGAACAACATTTACGGGCACGACTACACCTCAGCACCAACATCCACAGTCATGACTACCACATCAGGTGTAGCATCTATGGGCACGACTACCACAATAACGACACCATATGCGGGATCGACGACCACCTCTGGAGCAACGTCTTTGGGCACGATCACTACCTCAGTACCAACATACACAGGAACAACTATCACCACAACAGCACCGTCTGCGGTTACTAATACCACCACAGCAGCAACATCTATGAGTACCACTGCCACCTCTGGAATAACGTCTATGGGCACGACCACTCCCTCAGCACCATCCACAGAACGACTACTACCACAACAGCACTCTCAGTGGGAACAACTACCACCTCCACAGCACCATCTGTGGGCACTACTACCACCTCAGCAGCAACATCAATGGGCACGACCACCACCTCAATACCAGCATACACAGGAACCACTACTACCTCAGCAGGAACACCCACAGGCACGACTACCACATCAACACCACCATCTACAGGCGTAACTGCTACCACAACTGCAACATCCACAGGAACGACTGCCACCTCAGCTTCAATGTCCACAGGGACAACAGCCACCCACCTCAGCAGGAGCATCCATGGGTATGGCCACCACCACAACAGCAACATCTATGGGCACTACTACCACCTCAGCTCCAACGTCCACAGACATCACTACCACCTCAGGAGTAATATCTATGGGCACGACTAGCACACCTCTGGAGCAACATCTGTGGGCACGATCACTACTTCAGCACCAACATCCTCAGGAACGACTACCACTTCAGCACCAACATCCACAGGAACGATTACCACCTCAGCAGCAACATCCACAGGAACGACTACTACATCAGGACCAACATTCACAGAAACGACTACTACCTCAGCGCCATCATCCACAGGAACGACTACCACCACAGCAACAACATCAATGGGAACGACTACCACCACAACAGCACCATCTGTAGGCATGACTGCCATCTCAGCACATACCTCCACAGGAACGAACAGCACCTCAGCAGCATCCTCTATGGGCATGACTACCACCTCAGCACCAACATCCATGGGCATGACTACCACCTCCGCAGCAACATCCATGGGCACGACTACCACCTCAGCAGCAATATCTATGGGCACGACTACCACCTCCGCAGCAACATCCATGGGCACGACTACCACCTCAGCAGCAATATCTATGGGCACGACTACCACCTCCGCAGCAACATCCATGGCACGACTACCACCTCAGCAGCAACATCTATGGGCATGACTGCCATCTCAGCAGCAACATCCTCAGGCACAGCTACCACCACAACAGCACCATCTGTGGGTACAACTGCCACCTTAACAGCAACATCCACAGGAACGACTTCTACAACAGTTGCAACATCCACAGGAACGACTGCCACCTCAACGTCAACATCCACAGGGACAACAGGCACCCACAGCATCAACGTCCACAGGGACAACGTCTGTGGGCACGACTACCACCACAACAGGAACATTCATGGGGTGTGACCACTATCACAACAGCACCGTCTGTGGGCATGACTACCACCACAGCAGCAACATCTATGGGCACGACTACCACCTCTGGAGTAAACATCTATGGGCACGACCACTACCTCAGCACCAACATCCACAGGAACACCTATCACCGTAACAGCACCATCCGCGGTTACGACTACCACCACACCAACAACATCTATGGGCACGACTACCACCTCTGGAGCAGCTCTATGGGCACGACCACACCTTCAGCACCAACATCCACAGGAACGACTATCACCACGACAGCATCATCTGTGGGAACAACCGCTACCACAACAGCATCATCTGTGGCCACGAATACTACCTCAGCACCAACATCTTTGGGCACGACTACCATCTCAGCAGCAACATCTATGGGCACAACCACTACTTCAGTACCAACATACACAGGAACCACGAATTCCTCTGCAGCAACAGCCACAGGCACCACTATCACCTCAACACCAACATCCACAGGAACAACTTCCAGCTCAGCACCAATATCTACTGGCATAACTACTGCTACACCTGCAACATCCATAGATCCGACTACCACCCCAGCATCAACATCCATCGGGAACGACTACCACCACAGCAGCATCAACGTCCACAGGGACAACAAGCACCATCAGCAGGAATATCCACGGGCACGACTACTACCAAAATAGCACTGTCTATGGTTACATCAACTACCACCTCAGCACCAACATCCACAGGAACGACTACCACCTCAGCACCAACATCCACAGGAACGACTACCAACTCTGCACCAACATCCACAGGAACGACTACCACTTCAGCAACAACATCCACAGGAACAACTACCACCTCAGCAGCACACAACATCCACAGGAACGACCACCACCTCAGCACCACCATCCACAGGAACGATTACCACCTCAGGACCAACGTCCACAGGAACGACTACAACCACAGCAGCACCATCTATGGGCACGACTACCACCTCAGCACCAACATCCACAGGAACGACAACCATCTCAGCAGCAGCGTCTATGGGCACGACTTCCACCTCAGCACCAATATCTATGGGCACGATTACCACCTCAGCAGCAACATCTATGGGCACGACTATCACCTCAGCAACATCTATGGGCACACCTACCACCTCAGCAGCAACATCCCCAGGCACTACTACCACCTCAGCAACAACATCCACAGGAACGACTACCACCTCAGCAACAAACATCCACAGGAACGATTACCACCACAGCAGCATCATCTTTGGGCACGACTACCACATCAGAACCAACATCCACAGGAACGACAACCACCTCAGCAGCAGCATCTATGGGCACAATTTCCACCTCAGAAACAACATCTATGGGCACGACTACCACCACCTCAGAACCAACATCTATGGGCACGACTACCACCACCTCAGCAACAACATCTATGGGCACGACTACCACCTCAGCACAACATCCCCAGGCACGACTACCAACTCAGCAGCAGCAACGTCCTCAGGCACAACTACCACCTCAGCAGCAGCGTCTATGGGCACGACTTCCACCTCAGCGACAACGTCAGCAGCCACAACATCCTTGGGTACGACCACTACAACAACAGCACCGTCTATGGGCACGACTACCACCTCAGCAGCAACATCCCCATGGGCACGACTACCACCTCAGCACCAACATCCACAGGCACGACTACTACCAGCAGCAGCAACAACATCCACAGACACGATTCCTACTCAGCAGCACCAACATTCACAGGAACGACTACCACCACCACAGCAGCAACATCTGTGGGCACGACTACCACCTCAAACCAACATCACACAGAACGACAACCATCTCAGCAGCAACATCTATGGGTACAACTACCACCTCAGCAGCAGCATCTATGGGCACGAGTACTACCTCTCAGCAGCAACATCCCCAAACACGACTACCACCTCAGCAACAACATCTATGGGCACGACCTACCCACCTCAGCAACAACAGCAGCCAGGGCACGACTACCACCTCAACACCACATCCACAGGACGACTACCACCTCAGCACCAACATCCACAGGAACGACTACCACCAACATCATAGGAACGACTACCACTACAGCACCATCTATGGGCACGACTACCACCTCAGCACCAACATCCACAGGAACGACAACCATCTCAGCAGCAGCGTCTATGGGCACGACTACCACCTCTCAGCAACATCTATGGGCACGACTACCACCTCAGCAGCAACATCTATGGGCACGACTACCACCTCAGCAACAACATCTACAGGCACGATTACCACCTCAGCAAACACATCCACAGGAACGACTACCACCTCAGCACAAGCATCAGGCACACACATCCACAGGAACGCCATCATCACAACAACAGCACAACCTCACAACATCTGGGAACGATTACCACCTCACCACAACATCCACAGCACCAACATCCACAGCAGCACCATCTGTGGGCACGACTACCACCTCAGCAGCAGCATCTATGGGAACGACTACCACCTCAGCAGCAACATCCCCAAGAACGACTAACACCTCAGCACCAACATCCACAGGAACGAGTACCACTTCAGCACCAACATCCACAGGAACGCCTACCACCACACAGCACACCATGTGGGCACGACTACCACCTCAGAACCAACATCCACAGGAACGACTGCCACCTCAGCACCAATATCTATGGGCACGACTACCACCTCAGCAGCAACATCTATGGGCACGACTACCACCTCAGCAACATCTATGGGCACGACTACCACCTCAGTAGCAACATCCCCAGGCACGACTACCACCTCAGCAACAACATCTACAGGAACGATTACCACCTCAGCACAACACCCACAGGAACGATTACCAGCACAGCAGCACCATCTTTGGGCACGACTACCACCTCAGAAGCAGCATCCACAGGAACGACAGCCACCTCAGCAGCAGCATCTATGGGCACAACTACCACCTCAGAACAACATCTATGGGCATGACTACCACCTCAGGAACAACATCTATGGGCACGACTACAACCTCAGCAGCAACATCCCCAGGCACGATTACCAACTCAGTAGCAATGTCCTCAGGCACAACTACCACCTCAGAAACAACATCCACAGCGACAACGTCTATGGGCACGATTACCAACTCAGCAGGAACATCCATGGGTACGACCACTACCACAACAGCACCGTCTATGGGCACGACCGCCACCTCAGCAGCAACATCCCAAGGCACGACTACCACCTCAGCAACAACATCCACAGGAACGACTACTACTTCAGCAGCAACAACATCCACAGGAACGACTACCACCACAGCAGCACCATCTGTGGGCACGACTACCACCTCAGCACCAACATCCACAGGAACGACAACCACCTCAGCAGCAACATCTATGGGCACATCTACCACCTCAGCAGCAGCATCTATGGCATGACTACTACCTCAGCAGCAACATCCCCAAGCACGACTACCACCTCAGCAACAACATCCATGGCACGATACCACCTCAGCAACAACATCCACAGGAACGATTACCACCTCAGCACCATCATCCACAGGAACGACTACCACCACCACAGCAGCACCACAGTGGGCACAACTACCACCACAGCAGCAGCACCATCCATGGGCACGACTAACCACCTCTCAGCACCGTCTATGGGCACGACCACCACCTCAGCAGCAGCGTCTATGGGCACGGTTACCACCTCAGCAACAACATCTATGGGCACGACTACCACCTCAGTAGCAACATCCCCAGGCACGACTACCACCTCAGCAACAACATCCACAGGAACGACTACCACCTCCACCACATCACAGCAACAACATCCACAGGAACGATTACCACCTCACCACCAACATCCACAGGAACGCCTATCACAACAGCAGCACCATCTGTGGGCACGACTACCACCTCAGCACCAACATCCACAGAAACGACAACCACCTCAGCAGCAGCGTCTATGGGAACGACTACCACCTCAGCACCAACATCCCCAAGCACGAGTACCACCTCAGCACCAACATCCACAGGAACGACTACCATATCAGCACCAACATCCACAGGAACGCCTACCACCACAGCAACACCACATGTGGGCACGACTACCACCTCAGAACCAACATCCACAGGAACGACTGCCACCTCAGCACCAATCTCTGGGCACGACTACCACCTCAGCAGCAACATCTATGGGCACGACTACCACCTCAGCAACATCTATGGGCACACGACTACCACCTCAGCAACAACATCCAGGCACGACTACCACCTCAGCAACAACATCTACAGGAACGATTACCACATCAGCAACAACACCCACAGGAACGATTACCAGCACACAGCACCATCTTTTGGGCACGACTACCACCTCAGAAGCAGCATCCACAGGAACGACAGCCACCTCAGCAGCAGCATCTATGGGCACGACTACCACCTCAGCACAACATCTATGGGCACGACTACAACCTCAGCAGCAACATCCCCAGGCACGATTACCAACCTCAGTAGCAATGTCCTCAGGCACAACTACCACCTCAGAAACAACATCCACAGCGACAACATCTCAGGCACGATTACCAACTCAGCAGGAACATCCATGGGTACGACACTACCACAACAGCACCGTCTATGGGCACGACCGCCACCTCAGCAGCAACATCCCAAGGCACGACTACCACCTCAGCAACAACATCCACAGGAACGACTACTACTTCAGCAGCAACAAACATCCACAGGAACGACTACCACCACAGCAGCACCATCTGTGGCACGACTACCACCTCAGCACCAACATCCACAGGAACGACAACCACCTCAGCAGCAACATCTATGGGCACATCTACCACCTCAGCAGCAGCATCTATGGGCATGACTACTACCTCAGCAGCAACATCCCCAAGCACGACTACCACCTCAGCAACAACATCTATGGGCACGATAACCACCTCAGCAACAACATCCACAGGAACGATTACCACCTCAGCACCAACATCCATAGGAACGACTACCACCACCTCACAGCACCATCTGCGGGCACAACTACCATCTCAGCAACCAACATCCACAGGACGACAATACCCACTCACACCAAGCAGCGTCACTATGGGCACGACTTCTCACCGCAGCAGCACAACAACTATGGGCACGGTTTCCACCTCACCAACAACATCTCTGTGGGCACGACTACCACCTCAGCAGCAACATCCACAGGCACGACAACCACCTCAGCACCAACATCATCCACAACCACCTCACACAACATCCACCACCGATTACCAGCACACAGCATCCACAGGAAGGCACGACTACCACCACAGCAGCACAATCTATGGGCACGACTACCACCTCAGCACCAACATCCACAGGAACGACAACCACCTCAGCACAGCGTCTATGGGCACGACTACCACCTCAGCAACATCTATGGGCACGACTACACCTCAGCAGCAGCAACATCCCAGGCACGACTACCACCTCAGCAACAACATCTACAGGAACGATTACCACCACAGCAACAACATCCACAGGAACGATTATCACCTCACCACCAACATCCACAGGAACGCCTATCACAACAGCAGCACCATCTATGGGCACGACTACCACCTCAGCACCAACATCCACAGGAACGACAACCAACCTCAGCAGCAGCGTCTATGGAAACGATACCACCTCAGCACCAACATCCCCAAGCACGAGTAACACTCAGCAACAACATCACAGGAACGACTACCATATCAGCACCAACATCCACAGGAACGCCTACCACCACAGCAACACCACATGTGGGCACGACTACCACCTCAGAACCAACATCCACAGGAACGACTGCCACCTCAGCACCAATATCTATGGGCACGACTACCACCTCAGCAGCAACATCTATGGGCACGACTACCTCCTCAGCAACGTCTATGGGCACGACTACCACCTCAGTAGCAACATCCCTAGGCACGACTACCACCTCAGCAACAACATCTACAGGAACGATTACCACCTCAGCAACAACACCCCCAGGAACGATTACCAGCACAGCAGCACCATCTTTGGGCACGACTACCACCTCAGAAGCAGCATCCACAGG
>JADBJO010010511.1:15000-43047 GCA_016801955.1 Conus betulinus | reverse complement strand
CTCCTCAGTGAGGTCACTCAATACACAGTGACACACACTGGTATTAACGTATACTCATGAGTTCCTCAAGACCATAGTACACACACTAGTATACGTATACCTCCGGTCCACTCAAGCCAGCAGTATCTCCACATGCGTTTTCCTCCCTCACGACTTTCCCTACAATGTCCATACTGTATTAACAAATGACTCTGATGGTCACAGAATAGGGTTGCTATTCCAAATTTTCACCCACTTATGGTTATTTTTTTCCCCCACTTAGTCCCGCATGTTACCCCTGTTATGAACTGTACTCCATGATGGTAACTACTCCATGGGTGACACTCCCCACCTTTCATTCAGGTATGATTTTCCTCTACACTGTCACCGACTGAGGACTTTCATGATGTCCACAGACAAGGACGTTATTATTCTCGCCCTCAGTTATTATTCTCTACAGTGTATACAAAATGTATTAGAAGATCACTCATACCAGCCGCTGTGGCAGAAGCTGGTTAGTGGTCGCGGACTCCCAGCTTGGAGGTCGCGGGTTCGATTCCCATCAGAGTCATGTAGTGGGTTTTTTCTGCCCCCAACCGGCTCCTACCCGGGTTGAGTTTGCTGCGGACCTCAGTTGGGAAGAACTGGGGACCAACACAGTCGAGTTTCATCCATTTATGGATGCCAAATTTCCTTACCAACCTGCAGGTGCCCTGTATCTCTCGGCCTGGTTGACGCCGGGATATATTATGAAAGGAAGCGTAGAGTACAGCCTGGTCATGTAGTCTCAGACCGAAATGGAAATCCGTAGCTTCACATCTTAATCACCTCATTCTCATCGATCAGCATAAAAAAAAATGTCTCAAGTTCTGTGGCCCCTTCATGCCCTGCTCTCATGGTGACCTCAGTTTCGATGTCCTCTCCACGTCTGTGGCCTTGGTTTGGTTCCGTCGGGGTCACCGGTATCGGCGAGTCCATGGGGGCTGCCGTTGGACGGACGTGGTGGCGCCCTCCGGAGGGAGAGCTCACTCGCGCCGGCTCCGCGACTTAGCAATTATTGTCGTCAGTAGGGGGCTTAGTAGGTGGTGTGTCCTGCGTATTTTGGATCAGACCAGGCGCCACTTGAACACCACCGAAGTGACTCGGCAGCAGTGCAGTGTCTCCTCCGGTGGGTTGCCTCTTGAACGACTTGACATTGACGCTCCTGTGCTTCCGGTGCCGGGGCCGGCGTGGGCCGGGCTGTGGCTGGGACGGGTGTCGGAATGAGCGGCGTGGGTGCAAGGGTGCCTCTGAGGTGGCGCAGAGGTTGGGACAGAAAAAAAAAAAAAAAAAAAAAAAAAAGGAAGAGCCTGATTCATGTTATTTCAGACGGCGTGGACTCACATGCCACAGTTTTCACATCGTTCCATATGACATTCTGTATAGCGCCACAGACTAATGATACACAGATGCCTCATGACGTCACTCATGACAGAGTGACATGCGCCCCATTCCTTATTTAGGACTTTTTTTTGCAGTGTTCCGACTGGCATTTAAATGCCTCATGATAAACCAGATGACAGAAATTGTTGCCACACCGCTTGTTTCAGCGTGCCACTAACCATTTCCATGCCTCACATTCTTTTCTCTCTCCACAGTTTTTAAGTGGAACAGAGTCTTTGCATTCGTGATTAATATTTATACATTACAACTATTCCAAAGCCTGTTCATTGTCAGTTGGGGCAAATGAACATAGCAGTGTCGCTTTGCTGTTGTGATTGTTTTTGTTTTGGTTTTGTTGGTGTTTGTTTTTTTCACTAACGAAAACCTTTTTTTTTATTTAGGCTTTCGTTTTTTTTTTTAATTAGACATACACAACTTCACACCAAACATATGCTTTCCTTCAAAGTTGTAAATGGGGAAGGGAAAGAAAAAAAATAAAACGAAACACCCCATCCTTCCCCCTCCCCAAAACATATACGTATTCACTTACACCCCGTGGTGAAGGGACTCACTCGTGAATGATTAGCACTGTCCCCTCCCTCCCTCCCATTTCTGTGGGATTAACTTCTGCCATATTTGCCAGAAAAAGAAACGAGGTGAGAAAATAAAACTAGTAAATAAAGATCAGTTTTACTTTAACATCAATGACCAACATCCGCATTGGGATGCAACACGTGTACGTATAGCAACTGTGCACACCTTTATAGTAAAAGTTCAACAGGCCCAAGCCATGGGTAACAAGCGTCCCACAAGCTGATATATGTGCACTACATACTGGAAGAACAATTGGGACCTCGTGGAATAAAATAAAATATTTGTCATTGGGGGAAGAAGGCAATCAAGGGAATTACTGATCGTTCATTTTCCTCTCGGGGTGTCGAACTATCCCCTAGCCTGCTACTGACAGTCCCGGGCGTGCCATTTTTCACGTCCCTCACCGCCGCACAGAATGCACAGCGCCCCGGTCACCACACCACACATCCACAGGTTTGTGCAACTGGTCCTGTTTCTGTCTCCTCTGGCATTGCCGCACTGTGACAACTCAACCGGTGTTGCCTCAATGTTTCGTTACCGAATCCACCGCGACGGATATTTTCTGAGAACAATTTGGCAGGACCGCTGTACTAGTCTGTTAGCACGGTCAACCAGTGACACGCTTTCCGTCGATGAGGGAGATGGTCGTACACCATTGCAACGAGTTTACATTCTCTCGCTGTCTTAAGGTCAACGGTCAACTTCTTCTTCTCACGCTCTTCTCACCCTAACAGAAAAGTGTTCCACCACAATAACATTAGTTCCCTTTAAACTTTCGTTTTTGTTTATGAATGTCCACTTTTTGCTTGTAGAACGTGCACCTTGCGATGATAGGGAGTCCGGTTTTCGAATTGATACGGTGTGTACACGATCAAGTTCCACGGTCCTGTGAAAGTTCAAACTTGTCCAAGTCCTTCAGCAGTCTTCACAATCAGCATTGGCCCCATTCTGCTTTCTGGAATGCCGTGGAAGATCAGGTTGATTGCGCTTTGATCTTCCTTCCAGGTCATCGGTCTTCTTTTCCAGGTTCCGTTCCAGCTTCTCTGACAGTTCAGAGATTCATTCGTTTCGGCGGACGCGAAGACCTGTCACAATCATCCGTCTCAGCCTCTTCACCTCTTCCTGCATGCCACGGGATCTTCTGGCATTATATGCATCCCTGGCTTCAGCTCCTCCAGCTTGGTGTCCATCAACGTCTTCAAGGGGCTGATCATGGCAACGTGTGACGTCCGACAGGTCTGTGTCTTTCGTAGGCTGTTGGGTTGGAGGCTCCTCCCCTGGACGTGAAGTTGCCTCTCCATGCTGGGCTCTGCCGCCGCTGACGTCAGTGCTGCCGATCTAGGCCGTGCCTCTTGCGGTCAACGGTTCGGGAGAGGGCTGGGTCCGCAGGACTGCTCTCAACACATCGTCCGCACTGCCTAGAACAACTCCCCCCAGAATAAATACGAGAGGACCAAGCCCTGCCACAGCACCGGCCGTTCCCCGCTTCACTTTCAACATGGCGAAGTGCAAGGCAATTTTCTTTCCTGGCCTTCCTATACATGAGTGACAAGGAATACCGGCAACACCCCGCCACAGGCGTGCCCCTACAAAAAACTCCACAGCCCTGAGGCTGGGTGCGTTAAAAGCCTATACCACGATTCACTGTATCACACACCTCAGTGTCAGTCCTTTAGTAGCGGGTATAAACTCGACCAGATGTCTCCATGTATCGTAAACTTGGACACTGCAAACGTTCACACTCACTGCCCCGTGTGTTTGAACAGAGGAGAAGAGAGGAGAGAGAAGAGAATAGAGAGAGAGAGGGAGGAGACGACAGACAGAAAGACAGACAGAGCATACACCTAGAGGAGAGAGCAGCAGAGATGAGGCTGAGTATGTCTGAGAGAGTGGGGGGAGCGGGAGTAGGTTCATGCATGTTTGGACGTTTGGACGGGATGCCTTTAAGTGTGTGGTGTGAGTGGAGTTGTGTGTTGGGATTCTGAGAGAGAGAGAGAGCGAGATGAGCTTAATTGAGAGACAGGTGAGAGACAGGAGGATAGGAGAGACAGAGAGACGTAGAGAAGAGGAGATGCTTGAGATTTTTAAGGACCGAGACTGAAGAACCTTAACGGAGCCAGAAACTTGGGATCAGTCTATTGAGAGAAAAAAGGAAGACTCGGTTCTGCTATTACTGGCATCTGCGTTTTTACCCTTACAGACACTCGGAGGCATTAGAACTTGTCCCCCCAATCAACCTAACGGTCGAGAATTACTTTAGACAATAGTGACTTGTTTTAGAACAGTTTTCAACGTTCAGTTTCCCTGGTCTTATCTTTGGTCAGTATCAGTTTGCCACGGGCAAACATCCATACCTTGTGTTTGTGTGGGGGTGTTTGTGGTGTGTGTGTGTGTGTGTGTGTGGTCTTCCGTGTGTGTGTGTGTGTTGTGTGTGTGTGGTGTGTGTGTGGGTTCAAGTTCCCATCATATAAAACCAACGCACAACCCAAAGCTCCACTTAACTCTCACTCATTTAACTATACTAAACCACACACACCACACACACACACACACACAACAGCCGCACAAGACAGCAGCAGCCCACACACACACACACAAACACGCGCTCACAAGCCGCATGGCACGCAAACCTCCCGCGCACAACACACACCGCCCAGCCAGTGGACACCACAGACAGTGTCGCGGACCTGCCACATATGTACACACACACACACACACACAGCACACACCACGACACACACACACACCTACACAAGACACACAACACACAACACACACACACAGCTGCACATACACCACACATGCACGCCGGTCTTGAACCACTGATGAGAGAGAGAGACAGAGAGAAGACAGAGAGATATACGAGAGAGATAAGAGGACGAGAGGAAGAGATAGGATTTCCTTTTAATCACTAATTAAAAGCTTATTTTCATCGCAAACGAAAAGGAAGCAACCTCATGTGACCACAACAAACCCAACCGACCCCACCACACACACCACACACACACACACGCTAACACAAACTTTAAGAACGTGATGCACACGACCGCGCACGCGCAGCTGGACACACCACTGCCAGCGCGCGCGCGTCACGCACACACACACCAGCACATTTGGACCCCGCTCACACCACACGACACCCACCACACACACCCACACACAGACTGCATATGGTTAATACGCGCAACACTACACCACACAGTATCCAGGACACACCCGTAGCATCACCACAGCCACACCCAGAAGGCTGTAAAAGTGAACATCGCGCAATCACACTAGCACACATATCGTACCCAGGGACACACCCACACCACACCCCCCATCACCACACCACAGCACACACACACACACAAGACCGACTCCATAAAACTTGACTCATCAACTAACACATCTATACACACGCTCACTACCACAGCTCACATGCACACAACACACACACAACACACACCACGCAACACACCCATACACATACCACAACACTACGTGTACATATACACCGCAGCCGCCGCACGGCACACACACACAACACACCACACACCCAACACACACACACATTAATTGATAACAAAACCACTTGGCACGCACCCACCACATCCCGCCAGCGCGCACCCCCCCCCCCCCCCCCCCACACCCACACACACACACACACACGGACACACAGTAGCGAGCGTGGCCCACCGAGAGAAGTAGAGAGACCACCAGAGGAGAGAGAGATTCGAAGATAGAGAGAGAGAGAGAATAATATTATATGCGTACTGGTATCTGAGTGAGAGAGAGAGAGAAGAATAACTATTATAGTGCGTATGTATGAGTGAGAAAGAGAGGGAGATGGAATAATCATGCATATGGCTGATGTATTAGTGAGGAGAGAAGAGAGAGAGAGAGATAGAGAGAGAGAGAGAGAGAGAGAAGAGAACGAGAGCAAACAATTATATATTGGATATGCACACGCCGTGGACAAGTATTGCGTAATGCGCTATTGTTACATGCATGCGTGTCCCAAGTGTGTGTGTGTATTGAGTGTGGTGTGTTGTGATGTGTGTGTGCTGGTATGTGTGTGTGTGTGTGTAGTTTAAGTAGAAGTAGTAGTAGTAGTAAGTACTTTAATACAATTTAACGTCTCCTTCACCCTCAAGTGAGCATTAACAAGAGGGGTGAGTGTGTGTTTGTGTGTGTGTGTTTGTGTGTGTGGTGTTTGGGTTGTGTGTGTGCGTGAGTGTGTGTGGGTGTGTTTAGTGTATGTGTGGGTGTGCATGTGTGGTATGTGTGTCGTGTGTGTGATGTGTGATGTGTGTGTGGTGTTTGTGTGGGTGTATAAAGGGAGTGCGTTGTGTGTGTTGTGGTGTGTGTGCTGGTGTGTGTGTGTGTGTGTGTAAAAGTGAGTGCGTTTGTGTTGTGTGTGTGGTGTGTGTGTTGTGTGTGTGTGTGTGTGTGTGGGGGGGTGTGTGGTGTTTGTGTGTGTGTTGCGTGCCTGTGCGCGTGCGCCGTGTTTGTTTCTGTTGTGTGGTGTGTGTTTGTGTGTGTGTGACACTGTGGTGGTGTCTTGTCCTTGTGTTCTCTCTCTCTCGCTCTCAAAACTATATCCCACCTCTCTCTCTCAAACATCAGTCTCAACCCTACATCTCAACACATACAATCAATCACTCCTCGTCATCTCTCTCATCTCCCCTCTCTTTTTAAATTTCATGGACTCATTATGTTTGCATTGTTAGCTCATTTGTACTTGTTTTGGTTTCTTGCTGGTCATTTAATTTGTTCCGGACTCAAGATTCGCCACGGTATAACAAAAAAACAATGACTGCTTAAATAAAACACAGCCATATTAAAGATCAATATCTACTCATCTTCTCAGCAACCATCTGTACTCGAAGCAGGTTCTTTATGTACACGTGTACCCAGTTATTCTCCTTGATGTAAACACATTGCAGGCATTTAGACATGAGCTTGAAAACATCAGATGACGCACATGGGCAAACATGTGGGGGGGACTTAAAACAAACACTACTCACTGCCAGGACGGTTTTGTCTACCATAACTGAGGTCGAAGCCTGCTTCCTAAGCATGCGCGAAATTCAGTGTGCAAGCGCACACTCACACATATTGATTGTAGGTGTGGGTCCATAGTGGCCATATTGCATCACACGACAAAATATTCACCACATCACCCTGCATTTGGAAAAAATACAAAAAAGTCACAACACCACGTGGAACTCAAGCACTACTACACTCAGAACCTGATCCAGCTTTTTCCCTTAATTTTCCGTCCCCCAGTGAGGCAGTACACTGGCACCCCACTGACGGTATTGACTGGGATGTGTAGAACAGATCGCCATCCACAAACCATGTTAGGTGAGCCGCTAATATCTGATCAAAGGTGGGGGGGGGAACAAATTAACAAAGGTATGCTCATACTGTGCTGGTGTTTTGAGAACATTGGGAATCTTAATAGACGCACTGCAGGATAAGTGTGTTCGGATGCTGTTCCAACAGTGTCGACCGGGGGGTGCAACAAAAAACACAGTTTGCTTCCAGGTTCTGGAACGCTGGCTGAACGACTGACCAGCTGCCTGTTTTGTAGACGCAGGGGGGGACGGGGCCTTACCCGTCACTTGCCTTTTTTACCACCCATGTCAATCTGCCAACAGCTTCGAGGCACGCTCTGGCCGGGCGTGGCAGAACAAAAAAGACACAATGATGCAGACAACGACCTCAGCTTTATTCTCCCCAAGGATGCTCCCGTTGCACAATCCGCCATGCGTAAGAGGCAGCTTCTGGTCCTGATGCGTGCTTCCGCAAGTCCACTGCTGTAGAATGGAACGAAGAGAACGTCACGATTTTACTAGCTGCCATCATGGTTTGTGTCATATCACTGGCGAACTTGTCAGTCTCCTGTATGGCTCTTGAATAACCAACTTGTAGCTCGTACCATGTTGTGGCAATGCATGTTGTGCAATGCGTGGGCTAAGCTACCATGGTTTCAGTGACATAGTTTACCCTTGGATAGACAGGACTGAAAGTTAATATTCTTCCCTTTATGCTGTTGGGGGTCATCAACATTGTTCTTCTTTGGAGACGCTGGCCAGTTTCTGCCTCAGGACAGGCGCACATCGTGCACAAAAAGGCGAACCCCTGGATTCCAGACCATAACATCAGCAAACTAGATCTCTCCGTTGACTGTCACACTGGCTGGATTGGGCTAACACGTACTGCTTTTTTTTTTTTTCCCGGTCATGGAATAAGCACCAATTTATAAACTTTAAAAATCTCTTTGGTAAGTCCCACATACATCAACTCGAATGTGAATCCCGATCATACTGAGGACAAGATCGTGGTTTTCCATGGACAACACAGTCAGCGTCCAGACCTGTTATTGCGGCCAAGTAGTTCCATCAACGGGCTAACCTGTATTGGCTGACAGGCAACCAATTTCAGAGCAAGAAAGTGTCAAAAATATAATGCTCCGAAGTTTCTGTTCGGTCTGTAATTTATGTAAGAAAAGATCGACGAATAACGACGACCATTTAACAAGCTGGAGATGAAATGAACACTACTGGCGCTCTAAAAAAAAGGGGGGGGGAAAAACAGAGGTATAGACAACTGCCACTGATTGTGATAGCTCATCTCGGTGGTACGCCAGCACTACTGCTGCAAGATTGGTCACACCTCCTACAATTAACCTAAGCGCTGTCTGATATTTTTACCTAGCCTTACAAAACTGTTTGACGCAAATAAGAAAACTAACAAGCTGCCTTGTCTTAATCCTGACTCTTACTGGAAAAGTAGCATATTGAGCTGGCAAACACCCACACAAGGACATGAATAATAATGACCGTTTGGGTGCATCACCGTGCAGATAAACTGTGACAGAGGTCATGCCATAGCAATTGTTACGCCAACATGTAAATGCACCCACTAGAATGCAGAAGTTGAGAAGTGTTTGAGTCGAGCAATCCGGGGAGAGGAAGCCACGTATGCTGCGCCTCTCCTCTGTTTGGGTATTCTTGATCATGTACATGTTGGTGTCGATGTGTAGGTATGGTTAGGCGGACTCAGTTTTCGGGGATATCTTGGAGTATGGTGGACAAATGCGACGTCTATACGGCATCTCTGTGTGGATGTGTGATTTTTGTTGTGGTTTGTCTTCATGCTCTGAGCAAGCTCTTTTGGTCATGGCTTTGTGTATAAAATGATCAAGGGCAGATTTCATGATTCTTTATGTGCTTTGTATGCATAAAATCACAGACGTCTAACGTTCTATCACTTTCATCATATTGTGAGGATGAATACATTTATTCATAGTTAGGAGCCTGGAGCTCTGGCAAGACACTAAAATGTAAAATATGGTGTTTATGGGGGACAGAAAGACAAGAACTTGTAAGAATGTCACCTCCCGACAGATGAACCTGACAACAAGGTTTTAAAGGCGCTTTTCTTTGGAGAACCATATGAACCTTTCTCTGAGTGAGTGGACTTTCGCCAAAAGGGGTCAGTTGTTTCATATGGTTGAAAAGTCACTTGTGACTCAATCTCTGTCTGTCTCTGTCCCTCTGTCTCCTCTGCTGTCACAACACTTGTGTTTGACGTAAGAAGGGAAGGTGCAGCTCACCATAACTAGAGGTAGAGAAACGCGAGCCAACACGCAGGTCACAGTTCACACAGTAGAACCACAAACCTTTTTTGACAAACAGATAATGTGAGTTTGATTATATTAGTATGGATGGATGATTATTATTGGGCTAGTGAGGCTTTCGTTTAACTTATCTCTATTCAATGTCCTTTTGGTCTTCTCGACGATTTTTGATTTGGAAGCTCGTCAGGCCCGCTACATACGCGAGCCCACAGCAGAACAAAGTCCCCGGATGACTAAAACAAGGAGCGGGTCTGGACGCTTGGAGTAATAGAAACGGAAAGCTGGAACACCGGAACCACCTGCAAGGAGGTGCCCTAACTATACATAACGCCTCAATATCTTTTTGCTAATGTCCCAAGGACAGCTAGGTGTTCGTGGTGTAGTGTACATGCAAAACAGACAAATCAACACAGATGTGTACAAGTCTACTGGTGTAATTGCGTGGTGTAATTGTTTTGCATGTGTCTAAAGTGGGCACGATGAAGACACATACAGATGGCTTATGACGATGAAACGGAGAGTGAAGATGACCACCCAGTGATGTTCGGGCAAACTCTTCACCCGTTTTTCTACAATAAATTCTTAGCATCTATGCATAAACAAATTTATTTATGAGCGCACGATAATTTCATATTCATAATGATAGATTATGACGGCGACGATGGCGCGCATACAAAGTACTTCCCAGCATACTGATGCACGCCAAGATAAATAGCTGACTCGTACAATCATGTATTAATGATTAAAAGTTTGTTATTGAACCGACAATCACACGGATGAGAACTGACCTCAGACCAAGGCGGTTCCAGCGAGGGCCCAGATGCAGCTGGGGCCAGGAGAGGTTCCAAACCCTGTCCTGGTCCGGCCGCCCGCCGGTCGCCTCCTACTGGCTGATCTGTGAATAAAATCGCCAAGTCAACGGCAGGAAGGGATGATCTGATGGATGGATGAAGAATGGATTCTTGAATGAAATGTTGTAGACTTTATTCAAGTTTAAAAGGCTGTGCCAGTCTTGAATAAAAAGTACTCTGTGTTAGGGTTCCTTATGGGAGCAAAAACTACCCCCACTTGTTTACTGTTCGTTGCTTACTGTTCCCTGCTCTCATTTCATTTCCGGTAAATGTTGTAGATTAACGAAGTCATTGTCAGAGGCGTTTACAAGTCCAGCAACAGCTTGCAGATTCTGGAACAGGCTCGATGGTCACACAGGCCCCCGACTGAATCTAGTGCGGTTGTGGGGGGTTAAACAAATAATGATATAGACACGCATCACACGCAGACTTATAGATTTCTTATGGTGAAGGGGCAATGCGATCTCATCACATTGACACAAATGACTTCGTATGAAATGCTGAAGCGAAATGAAACATAGAAGGACGAACCGCACAACTTTCTCGACGATGTAGTAATTACAAAGGATAATAAATTTTACACGTGAGATATAAGAACAAATTCCCTATGGTGTACAAAACTTTTGCAGACGACAATCGACTGGTCTGCAGATGTGAGTGCTCGATTGCCTGTGTCTCCTGCTTGGTTGCAACCAAATGTTATCTCGAGATCACGTGATCACCTTTGGTCCTCCGAAACTAGTGAACGGCGTATCAATACCAGTAGATTATGACGAAGAGTTCATTTTATAAATTGAAATAGCAAGAAACAAGCTAGTGGAAAAGGAAATGGATCGATAAGAGTTAATTGATAGCGAGTCTTTGTAAAAAACTTAAAATGAACAGGGAATGATACGGACAGCAAGGAATGAACTTGACGACGGGCTGGCGTGATTTCGTCATATAAAGTATAACAATGAACAGCAATAACTTGTGAAGGTCAAATCATACTCTGAGCTATCTTTTATAATCAAAGAAAACGTAGCTCTAGTTGCTGTTAAGAAAATTAATAAATATGATTTCTGAACATTTATTCTTCTGTCTCAGTCCCTCTGTCTCTCCCCTCCCTCTCTTTCTCGTCCTCTCTCTCTCTCTCCTCTCTCTCTCTCTCTCTCTCTCTCTCTCTCACACACACACACACATAACACACACCACACACACACAGGTACGTCTCTGTCGCACGTCTCTGGCGTGGGTGGGCGTGGCCTCTCCACTCAACTCACACTCACTCTTCACTCTCTCATCACCACACAACACAGACGCACGCGCAACACACACACACACACACTCACACACACACACCCCCACACACGCACATGGACCGCGTGGTACAACTATTGTCAATGTAAATGATCACATGATTCATTTAGAACAGAAGTCCGGGTAGCAACCGGTACAAATGACAGAAATGTCATTGTCCAAGAGAGCCGGGCACCATCAACCCATTGAGTACTTTATCATATGGCAGGTAGTTAATCATCAAACACTCTCTTGCAAGTTCAAAGATTATGTTCAGCAGTTAGGGTGGACAAAAAAAAATCTGTACCTGTCCAGAAAAAACGGGGTCAAAAGTTGGTGAAAAGGTAAACTTGCGCCTGTCCAAAGTATCCTGACAATTTGTGGGACCGGAGAAAAATGGTCCATCACAATGTTTGTGCTGTGTGTGTTGTGTGGTGTGTGTGGTGTGTGTGTGTGTGTGTGGTGTGTGTTTGTTGTGTTGTTGTTGGTTTTGTTTCTGTACTTGTTGGCATGTCAACCCTTTCCTTTCCTCACTGGTCATTTCCCTTCATTTTCTTTTCAACCAGTATTTTACATTATTACAGTATCATATAATACCAGCACTATGTCACTTCTCACAATTAGTCCTCATAATGATCACATCCACCCAAAATAAGGCTGTTTACATGTTTTCCCCCTTTGTGTTGTGAGTGTTTGTCTTGTCTTTGTAACAGACATGTTGTACCCTTTCTCATGTGTGTGTCCTTACATTGGTTCTTACCAACTGCATTTTGCCAACAAAGACATTTCCCCTTTCTCATGAACAAGCAAGTTCTTCCACGAATTGGCCAACAACATTATTTCAGCGTACATAAGGATCACGATCCAACAGTTGTTTTCTTTCCCATATACTACGTGTGCATGACGTTTCCCATTGCCTCCGGTCCTTTGCAAAAATAAAAACATATGCGTAGAGAAACAGATATGAGGCTTCTCCCTCCCCCATCCTCCCCCCCCCCTCGCCCCCCCCCCCCCCCCCCCTTATTTTTTCCCAAGCAACAACAATGGCCCGATCACCACTGATCAGGTTCCATTCCTTTCCAATCATCATTATCATCACGGCTAAGCATCTGCCCTGGTACTCTACATAAATCAACTATCAGGGTGCATTAGTCTTCCGCGACAAAACAACTCTAGTTCTCTCTCGTCGCTCTCTGGTCCTCTCTCTCGCTCTTCTCTCTCCGTCTCTCTCTCTCTCTCTTCTCTTCCTAAATACACTATCCCTATTATCACCATCTACGCCCTGATCACTACCATCAACTAATGTATCCATAACTATCAAACAATAATTACAAAAACAGACAAATAAACAAGCTTACTCTTTAACCTACCCTCCACACCACCTTTTCCCCTCCCCCCCCCCCCTCCCCCCCCCCCCCACCCCCACCCCCCCCCCCTCCCCCCCCCCTTCATGTTTTAGCCACTATTGACATAACACCTCCTTATCGTCATATTATGTAACACAAAAATAAATCAACCAATGTTTTCCTCCTCTTGCCATTACGTGTTCATAATCGCAATTATTATCACTGTTGTTGCTGGTTGTTACCATTCTTTCGTTAACTTAACATGTCATCATTATATTATTTCAACTCCAATGATCTCTCTTCTTAACGGCTTGTTTTCATCCAACACCCATTTTGACTGCTGATAAACGAAAGATAAGTGGTTTCTCTTTGTCTTCGTTTCCATTGTCCTAAATGTTCGCTTGTTTTCCCTGAAGAAGACCCGAAAGGTCCGAAATGCATTGGTGTTTTGGGTCGGTACTCTGTTTGTCTGTATCGTCTTGGGGGAACTGACACCGTTTCTTTTAAAATTTTGCTCACTTTCCGCCTTCAGTAATCTCGTTTTGAACGAAAAACGTAATGCGTTAAATCCCTTGCCCACTAAAACGTCTCAAAACTGCAAACATTCCCCACATAACTTAAATGTTTTCCCATAGATTCTGCCATCTGACACATCCACCATCACACGTAATGTCCTTCATCCTTCTGGCTCATCGGCCACCAGCCATCTGATACATCATCCATCGGCCATCTGACACATCACCCAACACGCATTTCAACACATCATTTTATCACAGTCCGCCTATCATTCCCAGGCTATCTGACACATCATTTATTAGGAATGTACAACATGGCCCCATCAGCTATCTGACACATCATTGATTAGGCATGTAAACACATGGCCCATCAGCTATCTGACACATCATTTATTAGAACTGTATCACATGGCCCATCAGCTATCTGCCACATCATTTATTAGGCATGTAACATATGGCCCATCAGCTATCTGACACATCATTTATTAGGAATGTACACACATGGCCCATCATCAGCTATCTGACCATTATCTGCCAACCCACATCTGACCACTCCATCCATTAACCCTCATCCGATCAGCTCTTCCAATAATCCATTATACATTGACATCAGCCCTGAGGGTTTCTTACACATCATCAGTCAGCCATCTGACACATCAATACCACCCGCCACCTGACACATTATCATAGCCATCTGACGTACAATGAGTCAGCTGTATAGCACACCAACCACTGGCAGTCTGACACATCATCCATCAGACATATCATCAATCAGCCATTCAAGTCAGCTAATATACACATCATCACCAGCCATCTGATACATCCTCCATCAGCCATTTGACACGTCACCTTGAAGCCATCGGACTGTCCACCTGTTACCTGTCTGACCACATGATCCATAAACCATCTGACACATCATCTGGTCAGATACCTGACACATCAGCCAGTTGACACACCATCAGCAGCTGTCCCATACATCAACCATCTGCCGTCTGAGACATCACTGATCAGCTGTCTGAGACATCATTCATCAGCTGTTGGACACATCTTTCATCAGCTGTTTGACACATCATTCATCAGCTGTTGGACACATCATTCGATCAGCTGTTGGACACATCTTTCATCAGCTGTTGGACACATTTTCATCAGCTGTTGGACACATCATTGATCAGCTGTTGGACACATCATTGATTAGCTGTTGGACCACATCTTTCATCAGCTGTGGGACACATCTTTCATCAGCTGTTGGACACATCACTGATCAGATGTTGGACACATCTTTCATCAGCTGTTGACACATCTTTCATCAGCTGTTGGACACATCATTGATCAGCTGTTGGACACATCCTTTCATCAGCTGTTGGCACATCTTTCATCAGCTGCTGGACCATCATTGATCAGCTGTTGGATCATTGATCCACTGTTGGACACACATCTTTCATCAGCTGCTGTTTGAAAACATCATTGATCAGATGTTGGTGAATCATTGATCAGCTGTTGGACACATCATTGATCAGCTGTTGGACACATCATTGATCAGCTGTTGGCAACATCTTTGATCAGCTGTTGTGACACATCATTTGATCCAGCAGCTCCAAATCGTGATAAAGGGAGGGGGAACGGAAGATAGGAAAAAGGACGTCCCCTCGTGGACTCTGTGACACATGATGTTTTTCTTCTGGAGAAATGGTCGACAGAGATAAGTCTCTCGCGTACTTGAGCAGGCAGGTACATTATCCCAGCTGTTGCTGGGAATGTCTATCCTCTTCAGCTTGACAACAAGTCTCTCTGTCTAGACCATATGGAGTTTTTTTGATAATCTATCCAGGTTATGAAGATAAGTCTCCTCTCCCCCCCCCCCCCCCCCCCCCCCCCCCCCCCCCCCCCCCCTCCGACCCCCCCCCCCCCTTTAAATCAGTCACGTAAGCGCTGACAACAGCTACCGGCATTGTGCATAAACAGCCTTTACGTGGATCTCCTAAGAGATGCAATCTCCCACTGATTGACCGTACAATTGAAAAATTTGCCTGTGGGGGGGAAAACGAATGCAGGCTAACAATTTCCTTCAAGTCTTAAATCTTATGACTTGGGGAACGTTTCACCAATGTACGTTTCACCCACACAGGAAAAGTCCAGTGCATACACAAGATGAGAAGGGTTCGCAAAATGGATGAAAGAAACACTCCCATGGCCCATATTTCCAGTCCAGCTGTTGCTGACGTGAGACGTATTAATTTTTTCTTGTTGCACGTTTTTACACCACAAAAAAGGAAATGACCAGTCATCCAGACAATCTGTTTTAAATCTTTGTGCTTTGTTTTTACGTGAACCAGATGGCCACACAGATGGCAGCACCACGAGAACGTTTTGACAGATAGACAGTTTTCACCTGGGAATCTTCTTGGAACGGAGGAAAAAAGGTCTGAGGATCGAATTTTGACAGTCATGAGAATGGACACTTGCTGTAAAAAAAAGGAAGGCAGTCTTCCTTCTTTTTCTTGGCTTTCGTAAGTGAGGGCGTCAGTGTCCAGAAATGTGAGCCTTGTATTCAAACAGATATTTTTTCCCAGCCCGTTTAGTGCTTATACCTTGTTGCGAAAGAAATTAATCCCATTGTGTTTCTAAAATCACTGTTGTCACTGCATAGACAAAACTCAGGAAAGTACAAGTTCGAAAAATGAAATTCTGTCCTCGGAGGCTTTGGGTGGATGAAAGGGCAGAGAAGATAGAAGTGGGAGTCAGACAGACTGTAGATTATTGGTGAGGGGAGGCCATTGGATTTGGCCAGAAACAGAAAGCTTGAGGTGGGCAAAGGCAGAGGGAATACCCAGAGTTTCAGCAGTAATGCAGACAGAGGAGTAGAGAAATATGAGAGAAACAATACAAAATCCCAGAGGTCAGTCCTTAGAACGTGATGTAATATTCATGAAGGTGTTGAGACCACACTACGCATGATTTGAAGCTGATGGATAAATGAATTAACAACAAAGATGAGACAATTGAAGAAGAGGTCTCGTGGCTACGACTCAGCGGATGTCTGACCTACCGCATTAGCCCAACGCGCTGGTCAGACCTTGATGAAGTTGGGTTGTGCATATGTGTGTGTGTATTTGTGTGTGTGTGTAATGTATGTCTGTGTGTGACAGTGTATTTGATTGTCCTTCTGTGGTGTGTGTGTGTGGTGTGTGTGTGTGTTGTGTTTGTGGGTGTGTGTGTGTGTGTTGTGTAATTTGGATGGGTTTGTGTTGCACACGTGCATATATGCATATAGGCTGTATGTGTACATCAATCTGTGTGTTGTGGGTTGTGCTTGTATGTGGGCGTGTGCGCAATGTGGCGTGTGTGCTACATTGTGCGCTTATGTGTAATCGTGTGCGTGCGCCCAATGTGTAATGGTGTGTGGGTAAGAGCGAAGCGAACGGTACGCACACACGTTCGTGTGTGTGTGTGTGGTGTATGTGTGTGTGTTGTGACTGCGTGCGTGAATGTTCAAAAGATGACTTAGGAACACGAACAAGACCAATCAATTACAGCATATAAGATGCACGCGCACTCTTGCCGCGCACACACAATCCACGTAACATAACAATAAGAACAACAAACTCGCCTTAGAACTGATTGCTGTTGATGTTGATAAAGCTTTAAACTTGTTCAATGATTGTATCAAAAACAGTGCTGAAGGTATGAAAAGCGCGTGTGCAAATAAGGAACAGTGGTGAGAACGAGGATTGGTTTGACTGTGATTGTTTGTTAATGAAAAGAAAAGCACTAAAATTATTGAGAGTATGGTTGCGTACTTTGGACGATGGTGACAGAAGTGAGTATGTTATTGCGAGAAGAGAATATAAAAATCTTCTAAAGCAGAAGAAGAAGAAAATATTCAATAAAAAGCTATTAGATAATATGATCAGATCTCTTCCTTCACAACAGGAGTTTTGGAAAATAGTAAAAAGAGCCTCATTCAAAAGAAAATATCACAACAATAAATATCTCTCTGGACTCATGGTATATGCACTTTAAACATTGTTAGATAAAGACGTCTCAGATAATGATGAACTTTCTGTTGTCACTGATGAAGGTGAGGGTGAGTATTTTTAATCGCCCCATTTCTAGAGAAGAAATTATGTTTGCTATGCGGAAAAATTAAAACTAACAAATCTGCAGGACCTGATTCTATTATTGGTGAATTGTTGAAATTTGGTGGAGCTCAAGTTGTTGATTTTTTACTAGCTTTTTTCAATAGGATTTTTGATGATGGTATCTTCCCAGAAAAAACTGGAAAGAAAGAATCTGTAACCTTGCCAATATTCAAGAAAGGCGATGTAAATATTCCTAATAATTATAGAGGTATCTCTTTAGTTGACGTTAGTAGCAAATTATACAGCACTGTTATTAACAATAGATTACGGGAGTGGGGTTGAATGTAATAATATTACCGGAGAACATCAAGCTGGGTTCAAAAAGGGTTACTCTACTATCGATCATATGTTCACTCTCCTCGCGTTTGTTCAGAAACAATTTTCTTTAAATCGTAAACTTTACGTTGCGTTTATTGACTTTGAAAAAGCCTTTGACTCCATAAACAGACAGCTTCTATGGAGAGTATTACTTAAAAATGGTGTCAAGGGGAAATTATTCAACTGTATTAGAGCTATGTACAAAGTTGTTAAACAAGGGTAAGAAGTGGGTCCAGTCTGACAGATTACATTAATTGTTGTGTTGCGGGAGTAAGGCAAGGTGATGTCTGTAGTCCTTTATTATTTTCAATTTTCATTAATGAGCTTGCCATTGAGGTAATTAATAACGGCCTTCATGGTGGACGATTTACACAGGATGTGTTAGAATTATTTATTCTACTGTTGGCAGATGACGTTGTTTTGGTTTCAGAAACAATAGTTGGCTTACAACGTCAACTAAATAATCTGAGCAGGGCTGCATCCTCATTAGAGTTAAAAGTTAATATGAGTAAAAGCAACATTGTGGTGTTTTAGAAAGGGAGTTATTTGGCGGCGAGGGGAAAGATGGAAGTATGATGGACTTATTATACCTGTGCTGAATGTTTATAAATACTTGGGAATCTACTTTTTCTACACGCTTAAGTTTTACCTTTGCCTGTAAAGACCTTGCATGTAGGGCAAAGAATGCTTTGATATGTGTAATAAAAAGATTGCATGCTTTGAATAATAATTCGCTGGAATTATTCTTAAAAATATTTGATTCCCAGATACAGCCTATGTTGATGTATGGGGCTGAAATTTGGGGTTTAGATAATGCCGTTGTTCATTGTGAGGCTGTGCATTTATTTGCTTTGAAGAGGTTTCTAGGTCTCGATAGGCGTATCTCTAATGACTTGGTGTATGAGAGTCCAATAGATATCCACTGTTCATTGGCTCAGCCGTTAAATGTGTGCGATATTGGTTAAAGCTCTTAAACATGGATCATTGTAGATTGCCTCGTAAGTCTTATGAGATGTTGTTTGATTTGGATGTAAAGGGAAAAAATGAACTGGGTTTCAAATGTGCGTTTGTTTCTGTGTAAGCATGGCTTTGGGGATGTTTGGCTGGCTCAGGGTGTTGGAAATCAAAAACAGTTTATTCGTGTTTTTCGACAAAGGTTGATTGACTGTAGATGGCAATTATGGGACGACCATATTCAAACTAGTGAACGGTATGATTTATACAGAAATTATTCTAGCTTCCAACATATTCAGCCTTATCTAAAACTGGTCTGGACATGCGTTTGAAAAAGATTAATTGCTAAATTTAGAGTCGGTGTTTCTGAAATTAGGACTCATTACTTAAGATATAGGAAACATACACAAGCTGACTTGCTTTGTCCTTTGTGTATGCAAGGTGAGGAAAATGAAATACATTTTATGTTCCTTTGCCCAGCTTGCTCTCTCTCTCTCTCATCCCCTCTCTCCTTCTCTCGCACCTCAACCACCTCACAACACACACACACCATCACCTCACACACCTCACACATTCACAACACACTCTTCGCTCCACTTCTCCTGTCCTGGGACTCCCCTCCCCCTTCCCTCTCTAAGCACGATGGCTCCTCCATCTCCCTGTCTCACCTCCTCCTCTCACTCTCTCTCCCTCGCCCTCTCTCCTCGATGAAAACCATCCCCCTCTCTCTGTCACCCTCTAAATAGGTCTGTACGACAATTCTCCCTCTAAAATCTCCGGTCTCCCTCTATCTCCCTCTCTCCATAAATCTAACCTCTCCTCAGATTCTGGCAAAAATTCGCAATCCTAATACAAAACTCCTCCACTGCGCGGGGTCTAAAAACCTCCTCCCACCAAGTCTTCTCCCCTAACAGGGGAACCTCTCCTCGCCCCCTAACGTTTGTAAAGTCTTCCTTCGGGGGGGGGGGGGGTCTCTCCCTCGCCTCTCAGAAATCCTCCCGCTCCTCTTCTCCTCAACCTTCTCATGATCTATCCCCTCCTCTCTCGTACTCCAGATCAAAATCTCTCCGTCCTTCATCTCCTCGCTCTCTGACCTTCGCTCCTCCTCTCTCTTCTCTCTCGATCCCCCTCCTCCTCTCAAGTCTTCCTTCTCTCTCTCTATCAGCGACACACACACATACGGAACACAGCAAAGAAACACCCACACAGGGACACTCACTCAGCCACCAGCGCTCCCTCACCACATCAACTGTGGACACTACATTAACACACTTGAGCCATTGAGGAACACACACACTAGCACCGACTGACGGACTAAAACATTTCTGTCATAATCAATATTTGTTGTATCTAGACATTCTAAAAGGATAAAACCTACATTAAATTTAATGAGAAAACGAAACGAAAATAATACAAATAAGATATCTGAAAGACATAAAAAACCCCATAAAGGAAAAATTAACCCTGGGAAAACATTTACGTTTGTAAGTAGAATATAAAATCAGAAATTGTAACAATAAACCAAATTAACATCTAAACTGTACTGAGAATCAAATCTCTCTTCTCTCTCTCTCGTCTCTCTCTCTCCCATTCTCTCTCTCCTCAGCTCCTCTCTCTCTCTCAGAGAACACCTAAAAAAAGGGAAATAAAAAATAAAAAAAACCCGCCCCCTAACCACACAACACACCACACAACACACACACACCACACCACACACACAAATCACGCTCCCCATTCTCCATACTCCGTGTTTATGCGAGCACGCACATATATTCACTCACTGACAAACTCTCTTCTCTCTCTCTCTCTCGCGCGCGCGCACACACACACACACACACACATACACACACACACACAAACCGCCCCCCTCCCCTGCACACACTCAGAACACACACAACACACACACCACACACAAACACCCAACAACACACCACAACACGAAGGAATGATGGCGGACGGAAGCGGCTATTCAGTGAAGAGGTCCGTTATAATTAGTGGAGGTACACCGGTTATAGCGTCGGATTCAATCGTGATTCATAGGACTGTCAATCTGTGAGTGTTCCTTGTAATGAATGATGTAAGTACTGTCGCCGATCGAGCCATCACTTTGAGGCAATTCGATAAAAAACATTTCGATCGTTTGATTTTGAAAATGTTTTGGATTGCTGCTGATGGTACAGGCGCCTTACATTTGACAATTTTGTTATTCTACAGTGCTCTGTGTTTCAACGGTGCGTTATACGCAATACTCTTGTTAAAAACTTTGGCAGCCTGTGGATCATGTTATCACAAACTGGTGTGACAAATCCCCGAGGTCAGCACTGCAATGATGTGATGTGATTTGAGTTGTTTTTACCGGTGTTACGATGAATTGGTTTCGTGCGTGTGCGTTCTGTTATAGAGTCGAACATAGCTCTTCTCTGGGACATGCAACAACAGAAATATGGAGTCGACAAAAAAATAAAATCAACGCTTGATCAAATCCAAAAATGATTTTGGAGTGGCAGTTTATAACTTCTTATATGGCGCAATGTGCTTCTGTATCGCTATTCTGCTATCGTCAACGACTCCGTCAAGCTTGAGGCCACTGATTACAACGAGCACGAACAAATCCTTCCTTCTTCATCTCAGTGGATATCTGAAGTACAAAAACTCCTTGACAAAAAAAACAGTAATACGCTTGTACTCTTTCCAACCCACGTCGTCTAAACGTATTACCCTTAGTTTGTATTTTAAGTCCAGTTTAGAGGCTGGTACATTTTTGTGCCAAGGCAGGGACTGTACGCAGTGGGACACTGAGGAGTGTGAGGTCATCAGGCACCTCGTGCAGTCCCATTAATAACGAATGGTGATGTTGTCTGTCTGACAAAGTCATTGCTGAGCATACCACTGACTTTCTTGGGTTCTGTAGCTGATGATATGTGTTTTTAAAGCCTCCAGCAATGACAGTCACTTCAATGACGGTTCCAGATGATGACAGAGATGATGATAGAGGTTCACCCATATTTACTTATTCTATTATCTCCACTACATGTCACACAAGAAAAAACTTTAGACACAGCGAAGAGTTTGTCCTTTTTATCCTCCCACCCACACCCCTGTCTTGTACGAAGCAATCTGTTGATGACCACATCAGCTTGTCTTCCAGACAAGGAAACTGACTTTGCAGCTACCCTCAACACAGCCAATTCTGACGCAGGCACCAGACAGTTGACCTGTGAATCACAGGCACCACACCATGTGCAGTCTGGGGTGGATCAGTCATCATCTGGTGCTATCAAAGATGATTCCCATGTCCACTCAACTCCTGTGCGGATAAGTAAACTGAGCCACTCAAATCCTCACCCCCTCCCCCCCCCAGGTCCCCCCCCCCCCCCCCCCCCCCCCCGACAGAAAGTAATCCGGAGAGAAAAGGCATCAACAACATACGATGCAAGAAGAATTCAACAACTCCACGAGACAGTGACTGATCTTCAGGTGTTTTCTGTCTGAGCTTAGGAATGCAGTGTCTGGACAAAATGAGGATGCCAAGGTATATGTGAGAAATGAGCTGAGCGTGTACAATTTGCTTCACAGTCTGACTCGCTCCACTCTCACATCGGTTCCCTGAAGACAAATATTGTCGAGCTGAACAAACAGGTTAACACACTCAGAAAAGATCATCAGTCATTGAAGACTCAAGTGGGAAATATTTTTTATTGAATTAAGAAACTAAAACCCACTCAGTCACGTGACTGCGGCACACAGTGTAATCTGGATATCCCGATTAGTGCAGCACCAGCCCACCCCCTCACCCCCCTGCAGCACCAGCCCACCCCCTCACCCCCTGCCAGCACCAACCCACCCACTCATCCCCTGCAACATCAACCCACCCCCTCATCCCCTGCAGCCGAGGAAGAAGAACTGCTCCAACTTCTGTGGCTGCTAACGAAATGTCAGAAGCCCGTTGATCCGAGAGGTGAAACTGCAATTCCGCCATGTCAGCAGCATGGAGAGCATGACAAGCAGGATCCCTGTCAGGACGATGAATACGCCAAGAAAGAAGTGAAACATGCTACAGAACGTGAAGAGAAGAGAACTCCTCCACAGACAATTATCAGTGGAGCCTCAGAACTGCCCACCACGAGTGCTCGAATCAAAAAACAGTCACAGCAGTGTGCAGGGTGTTCTGTCAAACACGGTCAGTGTCCGACAGAACTTCAGTCCTACGTGTTGGTGATTCTGCTGTCAGAGACATTGACCTGCGCAGAATAGTGCCTCGGCAACACTTTGTGTCAAAAGTATGTGCCTCAGGCATGACAACTGATGACTTGTTTAACTGGCTACAGCAACAAAAGGGTTGTCCTGCGCTCGAAGTATTGATGATACATGTAGGGATCAATGACTGTAGAGCGACAGGAGAAGTCCCCAGAGAGACATGGTGTGACCTAATCCACCTGGCCACCCAGATTTTTCCTAATGCCAGAATAGTCATCAGTTGTATAATACCTGCGAGAGGCAACACCACCTCAATACCCTTATTTCACCCACTAATCTCAACATGCAAAAAGCCTGTGAAATGCTGAACGTTGATTTTATGGATAATTACACCACATTCACAACCACTGAAGGAAAAGCCCAAACTAGCCTTGTACAGTAATCTCTCCATCCCAGCGAAGCAGGTACTGCCAAACTGGCGATTAACTTCAAGCAGTTCCAGTTCTCCTTTCAGTCCCATGTTTTTAATTCAAGACAGAATGGACCGGTGACTTCTAAATGTCAAAATAGGTCTGTCAGTTACTGGCATTCAATCCCAAATCAAACAGAACAGGCTGCCGGATTACAGGCCGCAAAGCAGCGCCCCAACTAATGAGTGTCCACCGGCAGAGTCCATGACTCACTATCCACCCTTTTCCGCAGAAGCAATCCACTGCCCCCTCAAACTTCAAGTGCCTCTGATCGTGCCCCCGCGGTCCTCCTCCTGCTCCCCCCTCCTCTCAGTATAGCGGCGGCCAGACAACTCCGCTAAACCACATCCCTCTCCGCTATCCTCCATGCCCCGGGAATGAAACACTGTAGCGCCGGGTCGTCACAGGTTGTATGACCCGATGTTCAATGATGACAATACCTTCACCATGACACAAACACCGCCTATTTCGTATGACCAACTTCTGTTTAACCTGATGACATCTTACAGAACACACATTAAATGCAACAAAGTCAATTTGCTGGTTGAGAATACATTAGTGTGTTGTTGTGTGTGTGTGTGTGTGTGTGTGTGTGTGTGTGTGTGTGTGTGTGTGTGTGTGTGTGTGTGTGTGTGTGTGTGTGTGTGTGTGTGTGTGCGCGCGTGCATGCGTGCGTGCGTGCGAGTGTCCGTGAGTGTGTGTGTATGTGTGTGTGTGTGTCAAGTTCACGCAATCTACTCACTCTTCTCACAAGCAAAATCAAACCAAACAAAACTACACAACACTTCCACATTTACTCTAAACTCTTTCACCTTATAAACTATAAACTGTACTTGTAATGCAGCGACGTGTCGCACTCGACTGGCACATTGCAGCACTTCACCTCCATTACAACAGTTCACACACCACACCCCATCCTGCAGTCACAGGGAGGTACGTTCGGAAATCCTTCCTCGCTCACAAAAAGCCAGGCCATTCCCAGGAACGATTGCCTCTGACCACACCACAGGTGTAAAGGTGAATTTTCTGTTCCATGACTAAATGTACCTGGATAATTTCTTTTAACATCTCCAGAACGCTCTTCCTGACAACCCCCACCGGGGAAAAAACTTTGTCCATCAAAGTTTTAGGAGAAAAAATTAACATTACTCTGTCCCAAAAATAATCACTTACAAGAAAATACATATAAACATTGTCAAATTCATGAAATCTAATATTTTGTAATCATCCAAGTACATTAGAAACCAAACATTTTACCCAAGCTCTGGCTCTGTACAAAAAACATCAATGACTGTATCCACACGCAGTTTCACTACATGTCAGAGCAGCCTTTCAAAATATCAATGCTGCATCAACATCCTTCACACCCATTATGGTGCAGAATATACAGTGAAACAATGCAGTCCCAATCCAAATCACCAAGGCAAAACTTCATTCAAGTACATTTACAGTGTCGGCATAAATCACATACATGCACATACACACAATGAAATATAAACACTGAGTGTATAATTCACAAATCCATCTCACAGAGAAATGTGAAAAAGACAGCAAAGGTTCATGACATACATCACAAATCACGATCGAGATAATAAATCTACAAAAACATTGCATTTTCCAGAAATAGGCGACACCTCAAAACTGTACTCTTGAATTGCCAATGACCCACCTCAACAATCTACTGTTTTTTTGTTTTTGACGCCTTCAAAAAGGTCAAAGGCTGGTGGGTCAGTCCCCAAGATGAATGGCTTGCTTTACGTGTGAACTTGGAGAGCGCCCACACAATGGGCCAAGCATTCTCTTTCCACAATAGAATACCTTGTCTGAGCGTCTGTGAACTTTTTGCTTGCAAACATCACTGATGTAGCAAACCTTCATTCTCCTGCATGAGAGCAGCTCCCATACCAGTAGAGCTAGCATCTGTTCTCACAAGAAAATCCTTATCCAAGTCTGGAAGAATCAACACTGGGATTGATGACAGCAGACTTTGTACCGTTTGCAGGGCGATCTGACAGTCCTGAGGGACCATGAAAATTGACCGTTTACCATTCTCTTTGGTTAGATCAGTGAGAGGAGCTGTGACAGATGCAAAGTTAGGTATGTAGCGCCTATAGTAGCTTAACAATCTAAAGGTGTGTGTGTGTGTGTGTGTGTGTGTGTGGTATGCATGTATATTGTGTCTCCGCGAGTGTGAGCGCGCGCGCGTGTGTGTGGTGTGTGTGTATGAGCGCGCGCGTGCATGCGCGCGGGCGTGTGTATGTGTGTGCTTCCGCATGTTTGTGCGTGCGAGTGTGGTGTGTGTTGTAATAAAAATGAGAGCTCAGCGTGGAGCTGAACATTGCATCGCTAGACTTTGGTGGAAGGTCACGATGTTTATTTGGAAGAGGATATTTTCATTATAGACGCTGCGTCAGGCCACTGCAGTCGCCAGTCGTGTCGTGTGTGTGTGTGCAGCCTACGCGAGGTGTGAGCAGGACTGCCCTTTTCACTGAACAAAGTGTTCAGTCTTCACAGTGTACATAATATAGGAAACTAGTACAAAATATTGCGTACTACTTCCGCTTTTTTTTCCCCTTTCACACATTGTTCCTTTTTTTTTGTTCACATTGTCTCCTTTATTTGTCTCCTTGAATATATAGTTTGATTTGTAAACTCTTGAGATTTAATGAGACTAGTTCAGTGCTTGTGTATTCCTTAAATGGTTTTCATTTTTCTTGATGTGCATTGTTAATTGTCAATTTGGAAACAGTGATTTAAGTTAGATAACAGAACTAGTTTTATCTGTACATTAAATGATTCATAGTCTTTATGATTGTATTGTATGCATTCATCTGCGTATTACGTTGCATAAAGCAGACTGTGCATAAGATTATAGTTAAATATTGACTGACGTTTTTGTAACACTATGCCTTCTTCTGCGTTAGACACATGGCCCGCACAGGAGGGGCTTCGATTAGTATTTTTAATATCAACCAGTGCTAGAAATATAAGCCGATGAAATTGCAACGATTCTATATGTAATATGGCAATAACTTCACATTTTTTGTATTGCTGAATCTCGATTAACAGATTTGATTCCTGATTCCGATATGTACATACCTAACTATAATATAAACCGACTTGATCCAGTTACACCTAAGTCAACTGGATTACTATCGTATTGTTCAAACTAAATAAACTTCAAAAGAATGCCCCATTTGGAAACATATGATGTTGAATCTATCTTGGATAGAAATTACTTTTAGACATTCTAAACCAATCTTGGTAGGATTTCTATATAGAAACACCCAGCTGAAAACACCGAGTGGTATGACAAATTTAATCAATGATGGATGCTGTAAATTTTGAGTCTAAAGAAATAATTCTTTTTCGGTGATTTTAATATAGATTTGACAAAACCTGGAAAAAATTGAGTCGTGTTTATGCTATGTATGGATTAGAACAAATAATTGATCGACCGACACGTATTACTGAACATACTGAAACTCTAATTGATCATATTTATGTCAACACAAAAGCAACATAGTCGAAATGTGTTCCGTACAGACCGGATGTCAGTGACCCATTCATCTGTTTGTGTTTTAACATGGAGGAAGAAAGGTGTCAAAACAAAAGAAGAGAATTCCCAAGTTTGGACATAAGGAAACCTTTTACCGATGCTTTACACATTTCGATAGAAAAGTGCTTGTCTTTACGACTTTACTTTTCACTCAGGGTTTAGATTATGGTTATCAGATAGAAAACCCCGATGATGCTGTTTCTTCTTTCTGGTCAATACATTTCATTCAGTGTGTGTTACAACAAACATTTTTACAGAAAAAGAGGAGCTCCTTTTGTAAGAAAAAAGAGTGAGCGTGAAATATGTAATTAAACCTCCTTGGCTGACAAGGAAAATAGACAATGAAATATATAAAAGAGACTCACACTATCTCAGGTCAAAAAAAACAAGAACAATACAGAATAAACAAAGAAATAGAGTTAATTCTATGAAACGAAAAGCGAAGAAAAAAATATTTTCAAATTTATTATCTTCTTCACAGAATTCAAAAGTGATGTGGAAGGCTGTTAATCTTTTTAACCAATATTAATTGAGGCTTCTTCTACAAAATCCATTAAAAATGACATATCACCGGAAGATCTTAACTCTCATTTGCAAATGTTGCTTATAACATAATAATGAGTGTGTGATAAAACTATGAGAACGATTTACAAGAGTTTTACAACAATACTGTCGTTCAAAAAAATGTCACTTCGGTTTTCTCCATACCAGTATATTTCAATGAATGAAGTTTTTAATTGGTTAATGTGCTGAATTTAAAAACAGTCAGGAACCAAAGACTTGGGGACGGAATCG
>JADBJO010010511.1:0-5000 GCA_016801955.1 Conus betulinus | reverse complement strand
AAGTTCAGAGCAGAGCAGAAAACGAAAAAGATTAATATTGCGGGGTTTCTTGTCTGTTCTGCAAGAAAAAGAGAGTCGATGACAGAGATGCCCCCTAGAGCTGGATTAGCAGTGATTACACTGTCATAAGGACAGAGGTATACCTGCCACTGGCTGTGATTCTGAGCGGGCCATCCACTGCTGCAAGATGGTACACACTCATAAATGGAACTAACGCTATCTGTGTTTCTGTCAAAAAAAATGTTGGCAATACAAGTTGCCTTTCTATAATATTTCAAGTCTTGTTGACACACACACACCACACACACACACACGACACCCACACACACACCCACACACACCCACACATACACAAACCACACATACATGAAAAGCTTGATAATAAATGAATCCCATTTGAGTGCATATGTTTAATAAGAAAAGTCAGTAAATAACAATGATGATCAAACATTTTCTTCAAAATGACAGAGTACATTGTATTGTTGCAAACCGATTCATCTGCTTTCATACATTTTGTTGATTTTTGATCTACATACTTGAGTTTTTGCTTTATAGACATGTTAAAATTTCATGTACCGTTAGTGTTATATGACCATGTCCACAGGCTGTAGGACAATATCGGATGTCTCTTTGACTCTAAGAATACTTCATAAATGCTGTCAGTTTCCATAAATTTTAAATAGTGTGTTCAGAGAATCTGATCGCCTATGATACGTACTTCGTTCCTAGTCGCCCAAGAAAGTTCCGTAAATTTTGGTTGGATACAACAACAGCATGATTCTCTAACTTTGTAAAATAATTCATGTCTCTTGATTGGCTGTGCTGTGAATGTTTCTTACATGTTGAATTTCATAAACTGAGTAAATGGAGCCATGGGCTGGGGTGGGGAGGGTAAGTGAAGAATGAGACTAGAATGGGAATTTAAGAAATGTTTGAGAGAGAGCAGTCTAGAGAGAGTGGAGGAGGTCGTCTATTGTCAGTTGACATTGTAAACTTGTTACCATATACCTGTCCTTTTTTTTTCTCTCTCTGGATCCATTTAATGAGAGATTGGTAACCAGCTATTTGTCCACCCCCTCAATCAACACCCTTCACCCACAGTGTTCAAAGAACAAGCAATGTTTGATTCTTCCATCGTAACCGAGTACATGACACAGCTTGACAAAACTCACTGTTCCCTTCATAACGGGCTTACTTCCTTGTTAGCATAATGTCAGTCAGAGACGTCCAAACGGTTCATTTTCAGAGGTGCATTTTTCACACACTTTTGACAGCATGAAAGCCATCTGTTTTGTATGGTGTGCGAGGGAAGACAAACGGCCGTCCAGAGTCCGTGGTGACATGGTCACACAAACTGACGGCGTCTGTACTGCTGTACTGCTGAACTTCGCTTTTCCCCCAGACAGAGGGCTGGACTAGTCACTGCTGCTCATCCACTTGTTACAGAGGAGTGTCAGGGACACTACAATTCCCACACTTGGTCTTTCACTCCTGTCGAAGATGCACAGCAAGTAGGACTCTGTGACAGTGGTGATAGACTCCTTTCCACCTTTCACTCCGTTATGACATTCTCTACTGTGTTTCCAACCGTTATCAACAGACACTCCCCTCAGAACGTCACACACACTACAACGGCGACACGCTGCACGCTTCAATCGCCATTTTATTAAAACATTTTCTACGGTGTTACAACTGCTATCAGATCCAGATACCTTATGGTGTCTCACAACAGGTTGTGTGAACATTCCGACACGTCACCCAAATTACCCCACCGACACGTCACCCACTTACTTTTTCTAAAGTGTCACACACTGTATTAAACATAACTTCATGAGGTCACTCAAGACCAACAGTGACAAAACACTGGTACTTAACGTATACCTCATGAGGTCCCTCAATACACGCAGTGATACACACTGGTACTAACGTATACCTCATGAGGTCACTCAAGCCAACAGTGACACACACTGGTATTAACGTGATACCTCATGAGGTCACCCAAGACAACAGTGACACACATTAGTATTACGTATACCTCACGAGGCCCTCAAGACAGCAGTGTCACGACACTGGAGTTTCACTCACTCACGACTTTTCCCGTACAATATCACAGACTGGTATTACAAAATGGCGTCAGGATTCACAGAAGATAGTGGTTGCATGTTCCAAATTTCACACCCACTTATGGTGAATTTTTTCCACTTAGTCTCTACAGTGTTACAAAGTGGTTATTAACAGATACCCCATGATGTAACCTCATGGGTGACACGCCTTACCTTTCATTCAGGTATGATTTTCTCTCCACTGTCACCGACTGATACTTTTCTGCCCCGACGGCTTCTACCCAGAGTTGAGTTTGCTGCGGACTCAGTTGGGAAGACTGGGACCACACAGTCGAGTTTCATCCACTTAATGGATGCGTTTCTGAGAGTGTTGCTCAAATTCCTGACCAACACTGCAGGTGCCTGTATCTCTCGGGCCTGGTTGACGCCGGGATATATTATGAAAGGAAGCGTAGAGTACAGCCCTGTCATGTAGTCTCAGACCGAAATGGAAATCCGTAGCATCATCATAATCATCCTCATTCTCATCGATCAGCATAAAAAAAAAAGTCTCAAATTCTGTGGCCCTTCATGGCCCTGCTCTCATGGTGACCTCAGTTTCGATGTCCTCTCCACGTCTGTGGACTTGGTTTGGTTCCGTCGGGGTCACCGGTATAGGCGAGTCCATGGGGGCTGTCGTTGGACGGACGTGGTGCGCCCTCCGGAGGGAGAGCTCACTCACGCCGGCTCCGCGACTAAGCAATTATTGTCGTCAGTAGGGGGCTTAGTAGGTGGTGTCCTGCGTATGTTAGATCAGAACAGGCGCCACTGAACACCAACGAAGTGACTCGGCAGCAGTGCAGTGTCTCCTCCGGTGGGTTGCCTTTTGACGACTTGACATTGACTGCTCCCTGTGGATTGCCGGTGCGGGGCTGCGGTCAGTTATGACATTCTGTATAGCGCCACAGACAGAGCCTCATGACGTCACTCATGACAGAGCGACACGCGCACCATTCCCTATTTAGGACTTTTTTTGTACAGTGTTCCGAACTGGCAGCATTAACAGTGCCTCATGATAAACACCAGATGCACAGAAATGTTGCCACACCACTTGTTTCAGTTGTGACTACCATTTTTCCCCATTTCCCCATGCTCACACTCTTTTCTCTCCTCTCACAGTTTTTAAGGGACCAGGAGTCTTGCCTTCGTGATTAATATCATTTACATACAAACTATTCCAAAGCCTGTTTCATTGTCAGTTGGCAAATGAACATAGCAGTCGGCTTTGCTGTTGTGATTGTTTTTTTTTTTGTGTGTGTGTTGTTTGTTTTGTTTGTTTTTTTCAATTATAAGAAAACTTTTTTTTATTGAACAGTCTTTTTTTTTTACAAGACATACACATCTTCACACCAAGGCATATGCATTTTCCTTCATAAGTTGTAATGGGGAGGAAAGAAAAAAAAAAGACAAAAAGAAAACCACCATCCTTTCCCCCTCCCCCAAACATATATCTGTATTCACTTACACACGTGGTGAATTACATCACTCTTGAATATTACAAACGCACTTTCCCCTCCCTCCCTCCCATTTCTGTGTGGGGTATAACTTCTGCTTGCCATATTTGCAAGAATAAATGAAACGAGGATGAGAAAAATCAAAACTAAGTAAATAAAGATACAGTTGTACTTTTTACATCCAATGACAACATACATCATATTGCACACAGTGTATACAGTAATACGCAAACATGTGCACACACTTTAGTATTTGGGAGTCATTAAAAAAAAAAAGTTTGCAGGCCCGAAAGCCATGGGTAAACAAGCAGTTACTCTATACAATAGATAATATATGTGCATACAAGACTGAAGAACAATTGGTGACACTCGTGGAATAAAATAAATATTTGTGAAATGGAGAAAGAAGGCAATCAAAGGAATTACTGATCGTTTTTTTTCCTCGGCGGGGTGTCGAACTATCCCCAGCCTTCTACTGACATGTCAATGCGTGCCATGTTCACGTCCTCACCGACCACAGAATGCACAGCGCCCCGGCCACCCACTCCACACATTCAATGTTGCACGGGTCTGTTTCTGTCTCCTCTGGCATTTTTGCTGCACTGTGACAAACTCAACGGTGTTGCCTCAACGTTCGTTACCTCCACCGCGGACGGATTAAGTTTCTGAGACCACTTGTGGGCCGGCTGTACTAGTCTGTTAGCACGGTCAACAGTGAAACGCTCACCGTCGATTGAGGGAATGGCCGTACACCGTACCTTATCTCTCGAGCTGTCTTAAAAGTCAAACGGTCAACTTCTATTCTCATGTCTCTCACACAACAGAAAAGTGTTCACCCACAATAACATAGTAGTTTAACTTTAAAACTTTCGTTTTGTTTATCAATGTCGACATTTTGCTAATAGAAACGTGCACCTTGCGATGATAGGGGAGTCCGGTTTCGAATTGATAAGGTTGTACACGATCAAAGTCCACGTCCTGTGACAGTTCAAACTTGTCCATGTCCTTCAGCATAGTCTCACAATCAGCATTGGCCCCATTCTGCTTTCTGGAAGGATGCCATGGAAGATCAGGTTGTTGCGCTTTGATTACTCCTGTACGGTCATCGGTCTTCCTTTTCCAGGTCGTCCAGCTTCTCTGACAGTTCAGAGATCATCGTTCTGCGGACGAAGACTTCGCACATCGTCTCTCAGCCTCTTCACCTCGTTCCTGCATGGCCACACGTAGTCCGTTCTCGCACTGATATATGCAAGTCGTCCTGGCTTCAGCTCCCCTCCCCCTTGGTGCCCCATCCAACGTCACTTCCAGTGGCTGATCATGGTGACAACGACGTCAGACAAGGTTGTGACTTTCGAGGCTGGTGGAGGCTCACTCCTGGACGTGAAGTCATGTCAAGGGGGATGATCATGATGGCAACGAAACGTCAGACAAGGTTGTGATTCGT
>JADBJO010010510.1:37500-72233 GCA_016801955.1 Conus betulinus | reverse complement strand
GTCATCCTGAACTCCATCATACCTTTTTACGATGCACTGCTAAATCCGAAACCCCAAATCTGAACTTTGTCATGTCTGTCAATATCGAGTGAAAGATACATTTCACAATTATTAGACGACTTAAATGTTCTGTACCATGAAAACCTAACACTTTCTCGAATATGTTCATGCCAGTTTTGCCATCTGTTATCAATGAGTCTTTGACGAAATACTTGCAAAAAAATATTTCACATTTTCCACACCCTGGTTCACCCATACACAAATCCAAAAACCATTTAGAAATAGTATCTTACGAACACCTGACGCTCACGTGGATTTACCGCGTGAATCTAACCAGAATAACATTTTGTAAGCCTTCAATGGTAACCTATTATCATTCATTCGTGATATCTTTAGCCAGTATCTGATACACACTGCACACGTGAATTTATATAAATAGGATGACGTCCAGTAAGAGAGAGAGAGAGAGAGAGAGAGAGAGAGAGAGACAAGACAAGACAAAGACAAAATTCTTTATTTACGAGGATAATAGATAAGCACTAACGTGCTTTTTTACAAAATCAATTAATGTAAAAAAAAAAAAAAAAAAAAAAAAAGCAAGCAAAAAGCGGTCATGTAATCATAAAAAACAACATCAAATGAAAATAGAAGATAAATGAAAATAAAACAAAAAAAAAGAATAATAATTAACAAACAAAAAAAGAAAATAAAAATGAGAGTAACAATAATGAAGAGGAGGAGACAGTGGGGCTAGAGAGTGAGGTGGGCTGGGGGGGGACATATGTAAATGTACTACAACGTACAAGATTAGCATGTATGAAAACAGACAATAAAATGAATACGACAAAGTACGTACATATTGAGGGGGGTACAGCATGAAATATAATAATTTGAAATGGAAATGTACTAAAACGTACAATAATTAGCATGTATAAAGTCAGACAGTAAAATGAATATGACAAAGCATGTAAGGAATTCGGAACACACACGCACAGAGAGAGAGAGACACAGCATATAATCATTTTTGATAAGATTATATCCATATACACACATACATGTATCCACACACACATATATATATATATATATAATTATAAACAAAGCTTGCTCTTATGTCTCAGATTGTAGAAATACGGGGTGATAAGCCTTCATGTCTGTAGTGGTAGACGATTCTGCTAAAGTGAGTGGCTGAATGTGAAATAAATGCTTCTCAAAATGAACCTTCAACAAGCTTATAATCTCCGAAACGGGTAACCATCTTCAATAGGGAGGAAGCTCACTAACATGTAATCCTGGTCAGATACCGATATTCGAAATCTAACATACAACTCCTGATCAGATACCGATATTTCGATATTTCGATTTCTCCTCAGTGACGGCGGAAAGTGGTAATTTGACTTCCTCTGCCTTTTCGGTTTTAAGAAGAATGCTATACCGGAAAAAGGCTGGTGTGCAATACTGTAGTATGTTTGTTGAGTTTTCAAAAAACTAACCAAAGGTGCCACCTAAGAAGCAAAAGAAAATCATGAAAGAGCAAAACAAGCTACATTTTCTTGTGAAAAAGTAGAAAAATATAAAAAAGATAACCTCTTAAGACACAAGTGCTGAGGGCCAGTTCTTGGAATGAATCCGCAAGGGACTAAATTACAATAAAACATAAATTCCAAGGATAAGTATCGAGCACCATTCCAGCAACTTACAGAGCAGCTAGGTGTTGCAATGACTGCAAGAAATATTGAATTATAAACAAAGCTTGCTCTGAATGATGTTGACAAATAGCAGAATTGATTCACCCGTTCCTCTGCCATGTCGGTGTACAAGTTCAGCGCATGCCGTGCGATAAACACGTGCTGGTGGGCTAAAATCTAGTGCTGTAAACTTTCGACTGTCGACGGATTTGCAGACGGGAAATTCACGTGCAAAGCACAGAATACAATGCTGACAACACCTCAATAGCAGGGTATAAAAGGGGTTTGGCTCCATTGAAAAATGAAACCAGAAACGAAAGGAAAGAATGCCAAATCTGAACAGCCAACAACGAGAAAATGCGATAGGCCGGTTGCAGGCCGGGCAGAGTCAAGCAGCTGTTGCCAGACATTTCAATGTGTCCAGAAGCACCATCAGTAAGCTTTGGAACCGGCTTGGAACGACGGGGTCAACAGCAGATCGACCTCGTTCAGGACGGCCAAGGTGCACAACCCGAGCCCAAGATCGCTACATCACGCTCCGCCATGTTCGGGATCGTTTCCTGTCTGCCTCCTCTACAGCCCAGGCCATCCCTGGCCACAGACGTGTAAGCGGGCAAACCGTACGCAATCGTCTACATGCTGTTGGAAGGAGGGCTCGAAGACCTGTCCGAGGACCCGTTATGACTCAGCGTCATCGCCAGGCACGACTTCAATGGTGCATGCAACATCTTCCCTGGGCTGTTCATCGTGAATAGAGACAGGTTTCATTCAGCAACGAATCACACATTTCCTGCTGCAACGCCATGACCGGAGGAGGAGGGTCTATCGCAGAACGAATGAACGCTATGCACAGAACTGTGTTGATCAGGCACCTCCCCATGGTGGTGGAGGTGTAATGATATGGGGAGCCATCAATTTCAGTGGCAGAAGCCCCCTAGTACTGGTCCAGGACGACTTAATGCTCAGCGCTACATTGCAGAAATCCTCCCGCCTCACGTTCTTCCACTCCTGGCTGCTCCTGGTTCCATATTCATGCATGACAATGCTCGGCCATACTCAGCCCGCTTAACACGACATTTCCTGGCTGCCAACAACGTCAATCTCCTTCTTTGGCCCTCTATGTCACCGGATTTAAACCCATAGAGCACATTTGGGATGAGTTGGATCGCCGAGTCCGTGCCCGAGTTAATGCCCCTACAAATGAACGAGAGTTGTTCCCAGGCTCTTCAGGAGGAGTGGGACACCATTCCACTGCGCGTCATCCGCAGTCTGCTGCGATCCCTGCCCAGGCGACTTCAAGGTGTGATTGCTGCTTAGGGAGGACACACACACGCTACTGACGTTCGAAAGGTGTGAGCTCTTCTGTAATGACTTTTTGGCACTGTTTTTTTCAACGCGCAAAATCAGATAAGCCATTATGTTTCAATCATCTCTACTTTAAAGGTGTTTTGCAGTTACCTGAAAATGTACAATGTTTTGAAAATAGTAAAGGCAGGTGACCAATTGCTGCTGTTGCGTTTCTTTTTTTGAATGCTGAATATGGCCGTCTCCAAGGATCTATCGTGAATGCGATGGATACCAGAAGGAGTAAGCTTCTACGCTTCTGGGAGTAACACAAAATGCTACTGTATGTGCCAAACAAAAAACAAAACAATCATGGCAGAAAACGAAGCGGTTGTCAGCTGTCAGCCCCAGTCGTTCACGGACAGTTACAAGCGGGAAGAAAGCTTGCAGACGACAGCAAATGCAAATGCTGAAACTTTGGAAAAAGGAGATAACTTTCCAGGATCGAGTGTTCTGCAACATTTGAATCAGCTGGAAGTTGTTCAACGGCTAGATACCTTAGAAGGTTAGTCCCTGTAAGCCCTGTTCAGGGGATTTCAAGCAAAATTAGTGAAGTCATGATTTATGGCTGAGGTCAGAAAGGGGGGGCAGGACTTTTTTTTTTTTAAATTATCATTATTTATTTTTTTTTTTTTCTTTTTAGCGAGGCGATGTTAGAATTTGGTGAAGGGTTGGGAGGTAGGGGGTGGATTGAATGTGTATGTCCAAGCAATACAGAAAAAAAAGACAAGTCTTCAAAGATATATTGCTATGAATGTGTCTTCAGTATACAGTACTTTTGAAATTTGATCAAAATAAAGCATCTTTGCATCGAAAGCAAACAAACAACGACACAACATGCAGGAAAAAACAACACCACAATAAGTACAACAACAATTACAAACGGAACAATATGAAAATGTTTTTGTTTTGTGTTGACAATGTTTCAGTATGCCTGGGATGGACTCGAAACAACAGGTACAGCATTTACAATGAGGAAGAGGAACAGATGTTTTATGTTTATGAAGGTGAGTTTTATTACATAAAAATTAATGGTCCATCATGTTTATACCCAACCATAGGCAATTTTCATGTGTGCACATTTGCTTTCATACATTTAGAAAATACACATGGAGTGACAAAAACAGGCCATGAGCACACAAACTCACCTAGACACTCACACACACACACACTCACACACACACACACACACACACACACACACACACACACACACACAAACACACACACACACATACTCACACACACACAAACGCCACCACCATCATCACCAACCATACCAAACAGTCTCACACACACAAAACACACGCACACAGGTGCGCACACGCACACACACACACACACACACACGCACGCACACACACACACACACACACACACACACACACACACACACACACACACACACACACACACATTCACACACTCACACACATGTATATTGTGCATGAAACAGAAAGAGTGAAAAAAAAAAAATTTTTTTTTAACATTTCCACAAATTAAGCATTAATCAATTAATCATCCACAAGTGTTCCAATCAATGCTAATATTCAGCCTTCCTCTCTTCTTGCTGTCCTCAGCCTCAGTGTGTTTCCACAGACAACTGACAGGGGCACTGAGAGGCTTGGTTCTGAAGGCCTCCCTGTGCGATGAAGACCAGGAGGATGTGCTGATCTTCGTCGTCGGCCGGGGGCTTGCAGCAGTCGCTGCTGCTGGGCATGCTGCAATCTGCAGCACATGGAGGTGGTGCTGCCCTCTACTGGCGCTGTGCTGGCCAGTGTGCAGGAAGTGTAAGTGGGGTGGGGTGGGGTGGGGGGGGGGGGGGGGGTGGGGGGCAGTTCAGAGTGATGCAGGGAGTGAAGTCCATGTTGTGTTTGTAGGGCAGATGGGATGGGAGGGAGGGTTGGGTTGAGGGAGTGGGGGTAGTGAGGAGGAAGAGGGGAATGAGATGAGGGTTGAGTCAAAAAGTGTGTGTAGGGGGGTGTGTGTGTGTGTGTGTGTGTGTGTGTGTGTGTGTGTGTGTGTGTGTGTGTGTGTGACCAAGCAGTCCATACAGTGGGAGTTTATGTCAGTGTGTGTCTGCACCTTTGAATATGAGTCAGTTGACATGAATGTATTTCTTTGTGTACAGATCTTTGTGAAAAAGAGTGGGGTGTGTAGGTGATGGCAGTTCCAAAAGTAAAAAGAACTTGAGTGTGTGTGTGTGTGTGTGTGTGTGTGTGTGTGTGTGTGTGTGTGTGTGTGTGTGTGTGTGGTGTTTGGTGATTGGAGAGAGAACATTTTATTTTCTTAATCGGGGATGGGAGGAGCCAAACATTTTGCGGGGATCTTTTCCATATGCCACAGTTATGTGTCTTGAAAATTGTTACAAAGTATGTTTTGGAAGCTATCAATTGAAACTAAAGTGTCCCCCAAAATTCCCTACAATACATGTACAATATATGTACACACATACACACTTGGCTTCATAATTATCTGCTCCAATTCAGTTTCTTTGAGCAGTTGTAATGATATGTTAACCATATTTAATTGCCATAAAGTTAGTTTCAAAACGAAGTGACTGAGGGCAGAAAATGAAGCAAAATTTAGAAACAAAAGGGGTTAGTTACCTCCACAGATACAGACAAACAGATTACTGAACAAAAAACAATGCATTTTGACCTCTTGGGTCTTCTTCAGGCAAAAAAACAAACAACAATTAGGACAGTGAAAATGAAGAACGAGAAACCACTTCTCATATTTGGTGCAAAAATGCCGTAAAGATAACTAACAGGTGATCATTTACTGTTTAATAAACAAAGTCTGCAAGTGGAATGTGAGGAAAACATGGTCCCCCGTAGGTCCATTTATTTACAGGTTCCCTTTTATGATGATGAAAAGCAAACTCTGCATAGATTTCCCACAATGTAAGGTAGACAAATGTGTGTGTGTGTGTGTGTGTGTGTGTGCATGCGGCATGCGAGAGTGCATGCGTGTGTGTGTGTGTGTGTGTGTGTGTGTGTGATGGCCTTCACCTAGTCATCCTCTTCCCCCACGTCTTAACCTAGCCTGATCAAAATATACATTCTAAGCTGAAGTAACAGAAGTGTTTCACAGTGAGGGGACATTAAACCTTCCAGGTCAAGTTGTTAACCATACTCCGCTCAAAATGTGATCCTTCCCTCCAAAACCCCCACACAAGGAGAAGAGGAATGTTTATCAATGACACAGACCATCTGCTAGAGCCAGCAGTCTGTTATGCCCACTTTACACACAAAAAAGATGAAGAGGAAACACAGAAAAGCTGGTTTGTTCATTTTGTAAGACTTTGTAATTCAGAATTGCTCTTTTGGAAAGTTTGAATTCATACAGTGTTGCATGACTACTGGAGAATGGAACAAGAATGGTTAGAACTTTGTGAACGAGATCATATGTTGCCTTTGAAAATCATTTTGTGGACAGAGAAAAATGAAAGCAAACAAACCGCATGATTTATAATTCACGGGACACACATTCAAGGCTGCTACATGAGTTAGACACATGTAACAGAAAGTTTTTATCAACCGTTGAATGATTTACTCAACAATACATAAAAATTGCTTTTTAAAAGTTAATATGACATTTGTATTATTATCACAGTGGCAAATATTTATTCATGTCTTTCTCTGTAATTAATTTTATTACACCAAAACAGTGCGTTGATTACTTCTCTAAGTATACTTATATACCTCAATTGAGGTATACTCTGCAAGGCATTGTGCTGATGCTGTTGTTAGACTGGTTGGAAGCATGTGGACTACAGAGTCGTAGCTTAACTTTGTGAAAGTGCCCCCCTCCCCTCCTGCCCACCCAGGGTGTCCAGGAATTTTTGGTGTCCCTAGGAGAGAAGTGGTTGTTCGCTGAGCTGTTTTGTATTGAGTGAATGCTGATGTGTGGAGAATACACAGCTTGAGGGGAATTCATTGTGGATATGAACAAGGTGGTAGAGAAGCAACATCGACAAAGGCATGGCCCAAGAGATATTCTTTGTTTAAATCCCTGTAAAAACTGAACAGAGAACGAGATGAAGGAAGAACAACATTATACGAAAGAAGAGTGTGCAGGTCTGAAAGAACGTGATTTGGGCGACAGAAGTGGAAAGCCAGAGCGAGGAAGAAGGAAAAAAAAAAGATTTCTTCTACAGCTGTGAAAACTGAGTTCTGTGCGAAAAATGAAAGGAAAAAGATTTCTTCTACAGCTGTGAAAACTGAGTTCTGTGCGAAAAATGAAAGGAAAAAGATTTCTTCTACAGCTGTGAAAACTGAGTTCTGTGCGAAAAATGAAGTCCAAAAAAACAGTGGTTGAGGGAAGAACAATAGAAGAAGAAAATTTCTATATTGAAGAAGAGTCCTCAGAGATGACCAAAGAGATCCAAGGCGTCAACATCACTCAGTGCTGAAGTAATTTGCAGTGACTTGTTCGAGAACTGTGGTGTAGTGTGCGAGCGTGTGCGTGTGTGTGCGTGTGCATGTGTGTGTGTGTGTGTGTGTGTGTGTGTGTGTGTGTGTGTGTAAACCTGGCCCAGTAAGAAACTATTGTAGTATATAACCCGGATTAGGAAGTATTGTGTTTTGATTACATTCCATTTTTGTGCAGTTGGATTTTTCCTGTGTAACTATAAGTAGAGTAGAACATTTATGTCTTGTTCTCAGTCGTGTCAGAAGAGAAGCGATGCGCGACATTTCATTCCCAGAGAGAGTTGAATGTTCAGTGCTTGAGTGTGCATACACATGTATGTGTGCAGATATAACTAGAATGTTTTTAGTGCTTGAGTGTACATACACATGTATGTGTGCAGATATAACCTTGTTTGTTAAGCTTGACTAATACATCAGTCTAGTTCATGTAAAGCAGTACCATCACGATTTCCACCATCTTGGACACCCTCTTCTTAAATTCTGTCATCTCAGTCATTTATTCATTTATCCATCAGCTTTAAATCATGCACAGTGTGCTCTTGAAACTTAGCGGATGTGGTGGGTGAACTAGGTCGCAGGCAGTGACACCTTGATGAAACTGACACTCAGCTGAAACTCTGTGTGTGTGTGTGTGTGTGTGTGTGTGTGTGTGTGTGTGTGTGTGTGTGTGTGTGTGCGCGCGCATGTGTGCGTGTGTGTGTATGTGTGTGTGTGTATTTGCGTGTGTGTGTGTGTGTGTGTGTTTTGTCTTTGTCTTCTCCTCAGTTTCCCACCTTCAGCAGTTCCCCAGATGCAGAGGTCTTTGGATCTTGTAATATGGCCACACCAACATAGTTTTCTTTCCTTGACTGACGTCATTACATACTTAGATAGACATACATACTTACATACATATGGGTGTCTATGTGCAGATGGAATTGCTGTATCCCTGAATATCAGCTGACGGATGCTAAAGGGGAGGGGCTATGGCGGGTGAGGGGAGGAGCCTGCCACTGCCGATGCTGCTGCACACTTTGTTTTCAGGTACCTAGTCAGGTGTCATTGTGAATAAGTGAGATCAGCTAGCTTTGAGCTCAGTGCAATTAAATGTAAAAACGCCTTCCGCTGATGTGATAATTTGTGTGTATATTCATATGCTCAGAGATTGTTTCATGTGTGTTTGTGTTTGTGTGAGTGTGTGTGTGTGTGTGTGTGTGTGTGTGGGTGGGTGGGGGGGTGTGTGGGTGGGTGTGTCCGATGTGAAGTTTGATCTAGCCATGTTATTTGCAGCTACAATCTGTAACACAAGCAAACTGTGAAGAGTGATGAATATCGATAGGACCTTTCCAGCCACATCCTGCAGGATGTGTCAAGTCAAGTCAAGTAAACTTTATTATCTCAATTTGAGAAATTAATTTGTGGTCACACACATTCACAGCAAATAAACAATAATTTAGCCACATTACCCATTTTCTCACATATGACATACATTCATATAGAGGAATTTGGATTTCAATTAAACATCTTCTCGGTTCAAGAAATCAATGGACAGGGGAATAAAACTTTGTTTAAATCTGACACTTCTGCATTTAACCGATCGATATCTTCGTCCTGACTGAAGAAGGTCATACTGATTTGCAAGGACGTGGGTCTGGTCACACGTAATCTTCTTCGCTTTACAAACAACACGGCACTATATAGCTCACTCAGACTTTTTTGTCTCTCACCAACGATTTTTTTCCTCCCACGTTCACCACTTTCTCAAGCACATTTCTGCTCTTCACAGTCAACCCACCATACCAACACATAAATGAGAAAGTTTAGAGAACAGATTCCAAGAAGCATGAATAAAATGTCCGAAGAATGTCAGTATTCACATGAAATGATCGCAGCTTGCGAAGACAATATAATCTGGTTTGACATTTTTTGTGGACATACTCAACATGGGATTTAAAATTCAGCTTATTATCTATAAAAGTTCCTAAATATTTGTATGATTCAACACGTTCTACTTCAGCACCTTTGATAAAAAGTGGTTGATAAAAAGTGGTGGTACAGCTTTTGGATTCTTTCTAAAATCAATCAACATTTCTTTCGTTTTTGTTACATTCAGATCAAGATAGTTATGATCGCACCAGTCAACAAATCTTTGAACCTCCTTGAAGTAAACAGAATCAGAGTTGGAAAGATCTACAAGTGCTGAGTCATCTGAATATTTAATGTACAAAGTTGAATCACTTCCTGAACATCATTTGTGTACAGAGTAAAAAGCACTGGTGATAAAACAGTACCCTGGGGTGCGCCAGTGAAATGACTCTGGAAGACGAAACAACACTTTGATATCGAACAGACTGTGTCCTCTGTGTAAGAAAATCATTATCCAAAGAATGAGCTTGTTACCCACATTTATGTTAATGAGTTTCTTTGCCATCAGATGTGGTTGTATGTTGTTGAATGCTGATGAGAAATCAATAAAGAGAATGCGTACAAAGGAGGCAGGTTTTTCGAGGTGTGAAAAAGCATGATGGAGAAGTGTGAGTGTGGCATCATCTGTTGATCTGTTCTGTTGGTATGCGAACTGAAACGGGTCTTGGTACTGTGTAGTATCTTTTAAAACATAACTGAGGACAATTCTTTCAAGACATTTCATTGCAACAGATGTGAGGGCAACTGGTCGGTAATCATTTAAACAGCTTGGGTTGCGTTTTTTGGGAACAGGACATACAGTGGCATTTTTCCATAAAACAGGAATTATACATTCTCTAAGTGACCAGGTAAACAAACGACTGTAAACATAGGAGAGCTGAGAAGCACACACCTTCAACAATTTTCCACAGATATTATCAGGGCCCATTGCCTTTCTCACATTTAAAACGTTTGAAAAAAAACTGAACATGAACATCATTTTCCTCAATCACATTTGGAGTTCTTCCTTCCTTCACTTCCAGAGTCGAACAAGTTTCATTGGTAAACGTGGGGAAATTAAAAAGGGAGGCATGAAAATAAAAAGTAAGACACAGGTGTCATCAAAGTGACCTGTTGAAGAATATTTAGAATTAGTCTATGCCAAAAGATGCTGATGATGACATTCAAGGAAAGGGTTGTCTTTCTTTGTCAGTCTGTAACTAGGTCACTTTGACTCACTTGCAGGGCGTATGCCTTGTTCTCCTCAGAGAACACTTGCAGTTAGCTGCTGATGGCGGTTCCCTCCCACCCTCCGACTACGCCCATCATCTCCCTTGCAACCAATCATTGCTCGCAAGTCACAGTTGAGAAATTGCCTCTCATGTTGAAGACAGACTATTCTGACGCAAGACAGCCGCTGATCCGTAGCTGTTGATTGGATGCCAAGATCTCAGAAATTGAAAGAAAGCAGATTGGCTCTCACTCTCAGCCTTTTGTCGGATGTGGACAGCCATGAACTAGGAGAAAAAAAAAAAAAATTTGATGAACAAAAACTGTATACAGGGTATCTGCCTTTCTGTCTGTGTGTTTGAAAAATGTTCCATTTGTGAGGTAGTAAAAAAATTGATTTCTCCATTACTGATGAATGATAAAAACGCTTGACTGGATTGACTCTTCCTATGTGACTGATCATTGATTAAATGATGAGTTTGTTGGTTCTTTGGTTAGTACTTTATTTATCATTCTTTAAGAAATAAAAGTTATATTTTCTTTACTGAAATGGATAATCTGTTGATAATCTGACCAAGTACAATTTTGTGTGCGTGTTTTTGTTGTGATTTTTATATTTAAATGTAAATGTAATCATAAATGTAATCACAAATGTTTGTGTTGGTTACTTGAATGGATTGAATTTTTTGCCCAGCTGATCACTGATATGTTTTCAAAATGTGGACCAACAGAGTTTTAATCTTTGAACTTCCATTCTTCTCCATTGTGATCATTTGTTTTTTTTGTTGTTTGTTTTAATATCATTCCAACGAGGAATAGATGTAGGAGTGCCATGACAGAGACAGTAACAATGATGTAGCAACTGAAAGTCCATCTCAGCCTTTCAGTGGGTGATGGGGAACATAGTTGGTGCTACTCTCCAAGTATTCTGATGCATAGTCGGTGTTTTTGTGTTTCAACCCCACAGAAATATTGCTTGCAGAATTTTACAGATGGCGGGACCCTTTAACGTGCATGTGTAATCTTCTGCATACATGAATACAGAATAGCCCAGTTGCTAGAGTGTCAGACTCGTGCTCATGGTGGTCTAGGGGTTGTGGGTTCAAATCTGCAATAGCCTGTTTCAGCACAAAATGATTTTTTTCTCATGGGGTTAACATTGGTTTTGATTCCGTTCTGACTCCATTTCTTCAAAAGGCCATTGCAAGACTATAAAGAGAGGTTCCATAGCATCTTGTGCACATGTAAAATCCCATCTCCAATTTTCGGAAGAGAGGGTCAGTTTGGCCAGTAGTATGGATGACAAGTGTGCACATGGCATGCACCCTTTGTGAATAAGTGAAAGAATGAATGATGATGCTTGACTGAATGAGACAGAAAATGACGGAATGTAACACAAGCAGACAGTTCTTTAATCAACTCTACCCAGGTGGGCGGCCTGTGTTGTCTAAAAGAGAGCATCAACTGCAAAGCACTTTGAGCTTTTGGTCTCTATCTGAACATGGTGATATATAAGTACCCACAATAATGATGTGATAATATTAAAAGTAGTAATGATAATTATGATAATGATTATGATAATAATGATACACCTGAAGGGGATTCAGCTGCTAGCAGATCCACACATATGTTGACTAGGGAAATAGGTAAAATCCTGTGCCACTCTTCAACCATGTTTAGTTGCCTATCCTAGGCTGGAACCAGCACCATTTATATTGAAAAAGCAACTGTTCCAACTACCAAAGTAGTGGTCTAGGCAGCTGCGTTCTTCTACCGACAACACACTCTGTTCAAAGTCCCTCCATTTTGAACTAAAACCTATGGCGATTGTTCTTTTTTTCTTTTCAGTGTCTGGTTTCTGGAACAAACTCCCAATATCTTTGCAGAGTTCAAACTCTCTGTCTTCCTTCAAGGCATCTCTTGAAACAACCCTCTCACCTGTTAATTGCAATTCTTTCTTCCCTTTCCCTTGCCCATCAAATTGATTCTGAGGTGTGTGTGTGTGTGTGTGTGTGTGTGTGTGTGTGTGTGACTCTGTGTGTGTGTGTGTGTGTGTGTGTGTGTGTGTGTGTGTGTGTGTGCGTGTGTGTGTGACTCTGTGTGTGTGTGTGTGTGTGTGTGTGTGTGTGTGTGCGTGTGCTGTTGTGTCCGTTTGTTGTGAGACAATGTGTGTAGGATTGCGTGTGAGTGTGTGTGTGTGTGTGTGTGTGTGTGTGTGTGTGTGTGTGTGTGTGTGTGTGTGAGGGGAGGGGGGTCAATATACACCCTTGTTTGTTGTAGGTATATGGCACTTGTTGCAGTTTCATCTTATTGGTTTCATTTATGTTTTCTTGAAGCTTTTCTGTATTTGTAAGTACTTAGGGTTTATGATGTAAGATTAAGCCCCATAAGTAATTATCATTGTTTTTATTATCATTATTGTTGTTATTGTTATCTTCACCACACATTCGCTACACTTCTTTTTAGTGTGTTTGGGAATGTTTCCACAGTCAACTACACTGATGGCAAATGGCCTAATACCCACCCTCCACTGCCAGTGCTTCCCTCCAACCAAGTCCCTTCCCCCTTCGTTCCACTCATCTTCACCCATCCCTCCATCTGCCACACCCTGATCCCCCCATATTCACACCCCATCTTTCCCTCCCTATCTGCAGTTCCCTGGTCTGGTTTCATAATATTGTAACATCTTTTTATTCTGCTTATCACAGATGGAAAGACAGGCAAATGCATAAAGTATTAAATGCATGAGAAATACAAAGCAAACAAACAAAATGCCAGAATTGAATCCAGAGGCACCCCAAAACTATATATATATATATATATATATATAAAAAAGCAATAATAAAAACCTCTCCTTAAAACCCGCTCACGTAAAAAGCCTTTCCTCGTCGTTTTTTTAGCAAGGGTGAAATATAAGGTAGAAATAAAAACACATGAAGGGGGGGGGGGGGGGGGGGGGGGGGGGGGGGGGTTGGTGCCTTTCTTTAATATGTCCTCCTTTGGTCAAATTTTTGGTCTTACGACCTTCATCAGGACCTCTGTCAGCAGTTTAAGAACATCTTAGAACATAACTGAAAACAGTAAAAGCTGAGCTTTTAACGTTTTAAGTTTTATATACATATATATATATATATATATATATATATATATATATATATACATATATATATATATCTGTTAAAAATAGGATGGTAAAAGGAAGTTTTAAAACGTTTTAATGTTTTAAGTTTTATATGTATATATATATACATATATATATCTGTTAGAAATAGGATAGTAAAAGGAAGTTTTAAAATCGACAGATCTGTTTCGAGCGCTGGCTCTCCTCAGGATCCTGAGGAGAGCCAGCGCTCGAAACAGACCTGTCGATTTTAAAACTTCCCTTTACCATCCTATTTTTAACAGATGTTGCTCCCCAAGGGGTCGAGCATTTTAAGAATTTTATAAGGCATTTCAGTGGTATTCTTGATATACATATATATATATATATATATATATATATATATATATATATATATATATATATATAAAACCCACATTTATCATAATAAAAAATTGATTCAAACAAAAAAAAAATGCTACCTCATCAAGAAATCACATTTAGGATTAAGGTCATAATTGCCTTTTGAGATAAGGTTGATTTATTTTTTGTTTCACATTTTATTTGTTTTTGTTTCTTGTTCCTTTACTTATTTCTGTAGGTTTTTTTAATTTATTATTGTACAGTTTCTCAGCCCTGCTGGAGAGGAGATAGCAAGCGTGACAAGACGCTGCCAAGGATGCAAGGAAATTATTGGTGCTGCCAACAGATACACAATTGAGTGTGAGTCCCCCCCCCCCCCCCCCCCCCCCCAACCATTTCACACACAAAAGAAAAGAAAACCCAAAAACACACATACTCACAAAAATTGCCTATTGATTGTTAAGAAACTGAAACCTCACAAGAAAATATCCGGAAGGAAATGAAATTGGAAAATAATGTAGAACAGAATATAAAAGGTAAGGAAAGAAAAGTGAAATGAAATCAAACGACATTCTAGAGAACCTCTGATTTCCAGCTCTAATGGGAGATAACAATATGTGATGGGGGGAATAATGGCCTCTCCGCCGCCGGGGTACTCTCCCATCAATGGACTGACCGCTTGTCTTTCCCCCTTGGCTTTTACTGCCTGGTGCTGCCATTCCCATGCTTTTAATTCCGCGGGAATGTGCTGCAGATATCATTGATATTTCTCCGATGGCCGGGAAGCTTTGTGGTCAGATTAGCTCAGCCTGGAGAAGCGTTTTTCCCTGCTCTAGTTGAAGAAGCAGTTTCACTCGGGCGTAATGCTGCTCTTGATGCGGACTGGGTATCGTTGATATTTCTCTAATGGTGGGGACGCTTTGAGGTCCAAACCAGGTCAGGGGCTTAGTTTGGAGCGGGAGGGGGGAATATCCAGAACATAAAAGATAAACGGAAAAGTGATGTAAACAAGAAGTTAAACCTGTTAGGAGGGGGATAAAGAGTTGGGAGGCTTGGAATGCAAAGCCATTTTGTCGGAGAGGAGGACAGGGGTAGCAGGGGGGGGGGGGGGGGGGGGGGGGGGGGGGGGTGTGGAGGGGAGGGAGTGAGAAGAGGGATGGGGTGTGCGGGGGGTGGGGGGGGAGGAGGAGAGAACATTTGCCCACTGTGGCCAGGAGAAAGCTGGGGACATGGCGGTGATTTGGGGAACGGCACAGCAGTTGACTGGAGAACAAGTTATTGATTGTGGGACTTGGTCACAGACAAGTGTGTACAATAAACTGCACGCAAGCACTTCAAGTCTCTGGTGACTCTTCGTCTCTTTGTCTTTCTTGTTGTCTGTCTGTCTGTCTGTCTGTCGGTTATATGCACACAAACACACACACACACACACACACAGACAACTGACAGAGAACTGACAAAGTGGCCATTGGACGCTCTCTCTATAGTTTTACATATTGTGTAATTGGATTATTTTTCACTTTAATGTTTTCCTGAGGTGCGGGGGAAGGGGGGGGGGGGGGCTTTGCTTTATTTGTTATTGTAATTGAATCATACAGGCATGCACATGTTCACACAGACACAGACAGACACACGCACGCACACACGCGCGCACACACGCACGCACGCACGCACACGCGCGCGCACACGCATGCGCGCACACACACACACACACACACACACACACACACACACACACACACACACACACACACACACACACACACACACACACTACACACACACACGCATGCGTGCGCGCACACTCACACACACTCACATCGTCTGATATCACTTTTAGTGGGAAGACCTTAAACTGAAGAACAACACACACACACACACACACACACACACACACACACACACACACACACACACACACACACACACTTGAAACTTGGATTCTTTGTTAAAAAAAGATCATCATGAAACCATTGACGCAAGTCTAGATCACACCAGATACACGGAAGCTGTTTGCTTTGCTTATGACTGTTTGTGTGTTGGTCAGGTTTAATATTTACTGATCAAAGAGATCACTCACCTTTGTTTTGAAAATCTAGAATACATCCGTAGTCTCAAACCTGACTCACAGACGGCCACTGAAGCTTGAAGCAAGCCCAGTTGGGATCATGGCCTCCGTGATAGAAGGAGGCCATGGTTAGATACATATTGCTTGCACAGCCATCTTAGTCACCGTCATCACGTCGACAACGCTTGGTTTGCATAGTTTTCCACAGTCATAGAGGGGATAGTCACCGATCACTTAGTCATTGTCAAACTCAAGTCAAACTAAAAAATAGAATGAATGTTGTTGTTGCTGTTGTTTTTGTTTTTTTTTTCAGAGGCAGGTCACAGCACTGCAGATGGCTGACGTCTTCTGCAGCCACTGCTGCCCATGCTGTCTACCATACCCAGTTCTTACTCAGTTTCCAGAATAAACTCAGCTCTGTGGCCTGTGCCACCTTGAACAACAACAACAACAACAAAAAAAAAACCCAACAACGGTGCACTCAGTAAAAAATAATGATCAAAAAATTCCTCACACAGTGACAATGACAAAAAACAGTCTCGAAAAGTCAGTTGGTGTAAGAGCCATTTTGGTATGAATTATTGCTCATAAGTTGTCTGGAATGATTTAACAGTAAAAGCTTCCCCGATGCCCCATTTGGGAACAAAACGTGGGATTGCCTTTTATGGGTAGCTAAGTGTAGTGTGGCGGAAGAGATGTACTGGGTAGAAGGGTCGTTAAATGGGTGATTTAGCTGAGTAAACTGAGATCTGGGACCTCCTGCAAGGTGCATAAATCTGCCAGTGCATTCATTCACCATTCTTGGTCTTGCATATGCCCAAGCACGCACACACACACACACACACACACACACACACACACACACACACACACACACACACACACATGCATGCACGCACACATGCACACACACACACACACAACACACACACACACACATATTGAGACACCCATACATATATGCACACACACACAAACACACACACACACATATTGAGACACCCATACATATATGCACACACACACATATATGCACACACACACTCACACACAATCACATACACACACACACACACAAACACACACAAGCTCAGAAACACAAACATATACACAACCTACACACAAACGCATATACACAACATCCAGGCACACACACACACACACACACACACACACACACACACACACACACACACTTTCACTCACTCACTTCACTCACTCACACACACACACACACACACACACACACACACACACACACACACACACACACACACACGTACACACACACACACACACACACACACACACACACACACACACACACACACACACACACACACACACACACACACACACGCACAATCACACAAACACTACACTCACACAAGGAAGCCTGCACTCACATAAAAGGGAAGAAAGGAGGTGATTGCCATTTGAAGTGCATATTTCATCCAGTGTGGACATGTTGAGGACACTGTCAGAGAACAATGAATAGAACCATTTCTGTTCCTCAATGACTGGGCTTTAAGAGCATACTGGTAGAGAAATTTGTGACTGTAGAACTTCAGAGTGGAGCTGCTCGGCCTTACAGGTAAGGTGTCAGTCTCTTGTTCCAAGGGCCGAGGTTCGATCCCCATATCAGATAGCCAGTTGGCCAGAGATTTTCACTTCAGAATTGAAATTTGTGCAGACCCCAGCCCTCTCTTGGTCCTTCGGATGGGATTTTAAATTGTTCCTGAAAGTAGGCTTTAAACAAAAAGAAAACCTTGCATGTGCGTTGAATCCCATTTTACCTTTTAGAAAAGAGAAGGAATTTGTGAGCCAGTGGGTGCCATGAAAATAGGACTCAAGCACTCTGGTATTAGGTTAGACATTGTTCCAGAAGATGGAACGTGGCTTCCACAATGAGGGCATTGAAAGCGGCCCCATACGCAAAAATCCCCAGTGGTGGAGTTCTAAGTGAGAATGAAGAGGGATGGGGAGAGAGAATGCTGGGCAACTTATATCTGTGTTCAAAGTTGACTTGTGCCAAAGTGTGTTATAACTTTCAGAAAGAATCGTTCATAATCACTGTGGGAGACGATAGAAGGAATGACATTTGACGTCACCGACATGTAGAATTCGAATTTGTTGCTGCAAGCCGGTTTGTGACTTTTTTTTACTGCAGGAAACTTGGCTAATTTTTGTGCTTGTCGACATACGATTCTCTATTGAAATTGCATTCTTGATGCATTTCCCCATTTAGCATGCAGACAAGGGGATCCCCCCTCTTCATACTTGTGTAGTTAACACTGTGTATGCACTCATATCCGTGAAGGCTTAGACAGAAAGACTGTTGAGCGCACGCACTCATACAGACATGTACACACACACACACACACACATGCACACGTGCCCATGCTGTCAAGCACACAAATGCTGTTTTCATATTTTCTGAAGGGTTTAATTATCTTGCAGTATAAGTTAATTATCCTATGGTGAAAAAATGGTCTGTTCCATATAGTTATATTGCATAAACACCTTCTGCTCCATCCTCTTCTTCATCTCCCTTTTCTTCTTTTCTTTGCCACTAGTGTCATCATCATTGTTGGGTATGCTTCATTATCTTCATCATCATCTAATTCTGCCTCTTCTTCTTCTTCATCCTTTTTCTCTTTTTTTCTTTTTTTTTTTTTTTTTTGCTTTTTCATCTTCCTTATGTTCATTTTCATTCTCTTCTACTTGAGTTGTCTTTTTGTTAATCATTTTCTCTTTCCCTTCTTTGAACTTTTTCTTTTTTTCCCTTATAAAAAAAAGATCTTCTTCCTCTTTTCTTCTCCTCCTTATTCATATTGAATTCTTCTTCATGTTCGTCATCACGATCATTATTGTCATCATCATGGTTGTCTTTCTTTTCTCGTCTTTGTTATAATCACTGCCATTGTTGTTGCCATTATTGAATCCTCTCCATCTTTCCGTTCAGTTTCAGAGAACTTAACACCCGAGGAGAAGCTGATTGTCCTTGGCAGCAGTTTCCTCATTGATCTGAACTACTTTGAGAAACAGAACAAGTGCTGGTAATGGGACAGTGAGGAACACCGGACGTCAGAAAACAGTCGGAACATCCCTCTTCAAACTTCTGCAGAATGCACAGCTGATTTTGTGGGTGAAAACCCTACAGATGTCATATTGACTCCCTGAAGCCATACTGGAGGCTTGGAATGGACTCTTGTGTGTTCTTCTTCCTCATTTTGCTTGGGACAGGAATACAGGTTTTCTGGGATGTAGTCTTCTGTTGTCTTCATTCCTTTGGCTACAGCCTCTGAGTTTTCACCAAATGGTGAGATTTTTTTGTATATGTAGCCCCACCATTAAGGTGGTCATATTCTGTCTTCACAGATGTTTTCTAATCAGGGCTGCAGATTTCTTTTTTCTTTTTTCTTATCTCGAGTCATGTGTGCCAGACTCCCACGCTGCTCATTCTGGCTCCCCTGTACCCAGCCACATCAGCGAGTGCCCTGTCACAGCCCCAGCACCACAGGCACAGGGAGCTGTCAGTGGCAGGTTATCGTGAGGCAGTCCACTGGAGCAGACAGAACTGCTGCTGGGTCACTTTGTGGGGGCGGTGCCATAGTGCGTGCCTGCTCTGATCCAACACACAAAAATTCCACCTGCTGAACTCTCTAATGATGACAACTGCATGGTTGCAGAGAGTGAGAGAGAGAAAGAGAGAGCATTCCCAATCTGGGGTTACCACCACATTCATCCAGCAGTAGTCCCTGTGGGACTTGCTAGTATTGACAGCTAAGACACTTACTCATGAAGGACATAGATGTGTAGATGGAATGGAAACTGAGGTTCCAATGAATGCGGGGAATCAACATTCAACAGAATTTTAGATTTTTTCTGTATATCGATCAGTGATGATGGAGAACATGCTATGGAGTTTCATCTTTGTCTGAGACGGCATTTTATGGCTGTACTCCTGGTTTCTTTTAGCTAGCAACCAGGTCTGAGATGGTGAGAGATACAACATCTGCAGTGTTCATAAAGAAATGCTAGCAAGACTGCCAGAGGTGCAGCCACTAAGTGGATCATACTTGACTGTGTTGTTCCAGCCTCTCTATTGGAGTAAGTTGCAGGGCAGAAAAAGACTGTAGAGGCTTCTAACATCACACAGGCTCAGCTGGCATGGGTTCTAACTACGTGTACACACTTTCCATGGGATCCCTGCAATGTCATGTTTATTCAGAGTTCAGAAGTTACATACCTGTGTGCATACTTTGCCTGGTTCATATAGGCTATCATGATTAGAAAGTGATCAGAAACAGCATGCTTTTGCATGGATCCTATACCGTATCATGGTTATAAGGCTTCAAAAGGTACCTGTACATCTTTTTTATGGGTCTCATCCTACTTAATGGTTGTAAAGATCTCTATTCTTTGTATGAGTTCTGTTTTACGTTGTGGTTAGGAAGGAATCAAAAAGTATATCCACCATCTTTCCAGGAGTCTCTGGTTCTCTCTCAAGGTTATGAAGGTTGTAAATACTATGTACATGTTTTGCGTAGGTCCTGTCCGGTATTCTTGTTACGGTGGATTCAACACTTCTTGTGTTCAGTCAAATACTAGTTGTATTCAAAGACAACTTCACACATATACTCTGCGCAAGTGCTATCCCATATTAATGGTTATAAAAGTTTCTAAGGTAATGTTTGTTTACTGTGAAAACTGCCATCTCCTAAAAGAGTTGGATACAAAAAAAAAAAAAACACCAAAAAAAAAGAGTAGTAGTCTTTTTCTGTTCTTTCAGCTTTTATTAGTTTCTGAAAAGTTTGCTTTTTCTTTTTTTTGTTTGGGCGTTTTTGGGTTTGTTTTTTTTTTTTCTTTTTTTTTCTTTTTCTTTCCTTACCACTGCCTTTTATCCTCTCATTCTGCCCCCCTGTTCCCACACTTTCTTTGTTCACTTCCTTGTTTTTCTTCTCTAATCCCCCATTGATGTTGATAAAGATGTCCCATAAACCCATATAACATGATGTATTCTCTTCCAAGGCATTGCAGAAGTATCGTAGGAAAGGAGGTGTTGGCCATTGATTGGATATTAATGACAGAGAACAGTCACCAATCCTCTCTAGCTGTGTAGGAAAAGCATTCTCTGTTTTTTGACTGATGAGTTTTGGTGGGCAGGCATGTGACAGATTTTTAGCAATGCAGACCTTGAGATTCTAGGTCAGGAAGGTAAAGGAGAGATGGGGCAGCAGGTGGAGGGAGGGATAGGTTTGTGCTGGCGGGGTGCAGCGAGCTCAGTGGGAACATCAGTGAGAGTAGGAGTTACTGTTCCATGCAGGAAACGGGCCTCTTGGTTTGGGTCTGATTTCAACCAGTAGAAAATGGCCAGTTTTTTCCTCTGTCTGTCTCTGTCTCTGTCTCTGTCTCTGCCTCTCTCTCTCTCTCTCTCTAAGAGTGGGTGGAAGATGGCGATTATAGGGCTGGAGGAGGGCATAGGAGGAGGAGGGGGAGGAGTCACCAGATTGACACTTTTGACACTTTGATATTTTATTTGAAAACATTTCCCTCTTCCTTTCCTGCAAACAATAGTAGTACACTTTCATTCCTAGTGTGTATCAAATCCAAAGTTAACAAAAACAAATAAATTCGTAACATTTCGTTATGTCCTCACCTCACGCACAGGAGTAATGCAGTAAAGTTAAAAAAAAACAAAAAAAAAAAAAAAAAAAAAAAAAAAAAAAAAAAAAAAACAAAAAAAAAAACACCCTTAAGACTGACTCGACCGTCCACTCAATCAGATGATGACATTGTATTTTACCTTCAACTTCAACTTGGAAAAAAAAAAAAAAAAAAAAAAAAAAAAAGACTGACTCGACCATCCACTCAATTAAATGATGTCATTGTATTTAACTGATCTCTTCCACATGCGATGAATGATAATATTCATTCAGATATCTCTTATAATGTATTATCTTAAACTTCACTATCCTTCATCTGCCTAATTTCAATGCTTCCGCGATGAATTTCGCAACTGATTTAATTGCAAGTTCATCATCTAATGATAACACTCCAGCGACATTTTGTCTTTTCGCTATATCTAACTGGAAAAATGAACAATTTGTCCGCACTTCATTATAAGCAGTACAGTGGAACAGAAAGTGTTCTTCGTCATCAATAAATGTCTACATGCAGGACAAGGAGATTCTGTGGATGTTTCACATTCAAACCATCTTTTGTTCGCATTAAAACCTAAAGTTCTCAACCTAAATCTTGCGTAATTTATTCTGTGCCATCTATCTGTTATGACATTGAGAAACTTTTCAGGATGGAAACATTCTTAAATGAGAAAAACCAGCGATATTTTTCTTTACTTTCCATATCTGAGTGCCAATTCTGTTTAAAAGAACAAAAAAGCCTGTCTTTAAATTCCGCAATGAACTGTTGCTCATTTCCTACTTCCTGGGTCATCCACACTATTCCAAAACCCTGTTCTGAAAGGACTTTCTTTACTTTATAAGCCCAGTTTTCTTTACCTTTTTCCATTTCTAAAAGCATCATATCATAGGCTTGCCTGCTGAAACGGGACTGGGGTAGCTTCAAGATCTTCAACCAGTACTTAATACATTTCACAAATGTACTTATATACAACGGGTATCTGCCCATTTCTCCATATAAAACGGTGTTGGATGAATGAATAGGTACTTGAAGGAAACGCTTCATAGCATACGTATGTACTTTTTCCATCTGCAAATTTTCATGTAAGCCCCAAATTTCAGCTGCATAAGTAAGAAGAGGTTTTATCTGTGTATCAAACATTTTCCAAAATATACCACAGTCTGTACAATTCAGTTTTCTCAGGGATTTCAGAATTTCAATAGTACCTTTTTTCCCTTTCATCAGAGATTCTTTCCCATGCGTAACGGAAAGTTAATTTTTGTTGAAAATATCATTCCCAAGATATTTATATGAATTAACTACTTGAACATCTGCATTTCCATAAGACCATTTTTCATACACTGATAGGTGACCACCCATTCTAAAGACCACTATATTCGTCTTATCCAAGTTAACTGATAAACCTAAAGCGGTCTGCTTCTTCTTTCAATACATTTAGTTGGTTTTGCAAACCTACAACTGTTCCGGGACAGAAGAACAACATCATCAGCATACAGTAGTAAAACTAATTCAACTGCTTCAGGTATCATCTGGATACCATGTCTTCCTTTGCGGGACAATTCCACCGCCAGTTCGTTTATGAAAAAAAAAACAACTGTGGACTTAACAAGCATCCTTGTTTTACTCCATTTGGACAATCAAAATAATCGGAATACTCACTCTTCACACGCACACATGCAAGCACTGAGTTGTAGACCCCTCTAATAGCCATGTATAATTTACTATTAACACCATTTTTACGGAGTACATTCCACAGAGCATTCCGATTTTTACCGAGTCAAAGGCTTTCTTGAAATCTACAAATGCAATGTAGAGCTTCGATTTGCAGAGTAGATGTTTCTGAATCAAAGAATATAGTGTAAATATATGGTCTATATGGTGCTGTAACTGGTTCTAAAACCTGCTTGTTCTTCCACTATTTTTTTTCTTCAGTTTCAGCCCATTCAGTTAATCTTGCATTTAGTATGTAAGTGTAGATTTTACTTAAAACGCTGCTGGTAAGTGATACTCCACGATAGTTGTCGGGATTGTTCACGTCTCCTTTGTTTTTGTAAATTGGTACAATTATAGATTTAGCCCATTCTGATGGAAAGATACCATTATCAAAAAGTTGAGTGAATAAATGAACAAGAAAATTGATTACAGTTGTGTTTGCATTCTTCAACATTTCTGCTATGATTCTATCCGGTCCTGCACTCTTTCCTAATAATTTTAAATGTTTAATACCAGCAACGACTTCTTCACTGGAAATAGGTTGATTAAATAATGGCTCAGTTTCATTTTCTTCTATCATACCAGTCTCTTCTTCTTTTACTTTTATTATCAAAAAACTATGAAAAAAACCCCCCAAAAATGGTCATGCCACTGTTGAACTGAGATTCGTTATACACAAAACTCTTTTTGTTTATAGATCTTATCACTGACCAGAACACTTTAGAATCATTGACTGAAGTTTTTAGTTTCTTTAACCTACTTTCTTTAAACTCCAGTTCCTTTGTTTTCCTTAGCGTAACATACTCTTTACGTGCTACAGCGTATTCTTCTCTTTTCTTACTTTTATCCTTGGCTGTTTTGCATCTCTGAAATCTTTTTAATAACCTTTTAACTTCCTGTTTCTTTCGTTTCGCACTCATTATCAAACCAGTCATTGTATGTTCTGCTGCCTCTACAAATAACTCAAACCATACATACTGCGGCTCCTCCACAGAGCACTGACAAATTTATCTAGACTCTCATTCATGTTAATTTGTAATAATAACTGACGCGCTTTCTGCATGCTGTCTCTAGAAATTCATTCAAGTTCATTTTTGAATATACCATTTTATATATCCAGCAAACAAGCCCAAACAATTTTTTTTCACATTGTTCGGCTGAATACCTGTTCTCTAGTTTACAACAATACTTCTCCATACTGTTTCAACTGGTAAGTGCCATGAATAAATGCAATCACCAATGTGTAAATCAAAGTTTGACAACAAGCCATTGTGAACCAGTACGTAATCGATTACACTACATCCGTTTGGAGACACAAAAGTATATTCACCTTCACTATCACCATCACAAAAAACATTTAAAATGCTCAAGTCGAACATGCTACAGAAATCCAACAATGATTTGCCAAAATTGTTATAACTGAATCTTTAGAGCAACGTGTGCAGTTGTCGTCATCAACACGGACATTCTCCATACAGTTCACATAGTTTGTCAGAATTTCATTTTCAACTTGTTTGTCACCTGTTCTGGCATTCAAATCTCCCATAACCATAAAAAATAAAGTGTATCCATTTCTTTTTGAAAACTCTTGAAGTAAGGCTTCTTCCATTATTAGGACACCATCTTTGATCAATTTATCATTGTATATCGGGGGCTCCTTCTGGGACCACATAGCAAGCAACCAAGACTACATCTTTATCAGTGTTAAATATACTTTTATCTATTTTCACTGCAATAGCATTGTCACAACTGAGCTTTGTTTCTTTAACCTTTTTATGTAAACTCTTCCTATTAACAGCAACACACCTCCTGACTTCCTTCCATGAGCTGATAGTTTTTTGGCTGGTACGGGAAACTTCATATAATCAGTGAATATATTGCTATAGTCAAATGACAAGTCGAGGAACGTTTCAGTGAGAGTAACAAAATCAAATGTATTTACATAATTCATGAAAAAAGCATCCTGTATCTTACTATATAAGTTCTCTCGACATTGTAATTAAAGAAACTTCCACTGAGTTGGATGGTCGGCCCTGTCCTATTCATTTTTTGAGGCGCTTGAACGCAGGTTCCTTTCGTTCACACCACCGCATGTCCCTTTGCCTCGACTCGAACCAGTGAACCTGCTTGACTTGTTTCCGACAGGCGTTTGTATGCCTGCCTGTCTGCCTGGCAGGTTGCGTCCGCGTGGTGCACGTGCGTCGCCATCCCGATGTTCACCACTGACAGGACATGAAGAATCCCGGTTGGCCTTTGCTGACTCGTGTCGCTCTCTCCCTGTTCCATTGCGAGGGACGTGACCACCGGTGGTACCACCGTCACGCTGTCGTTGATCCTGGATGGGCCGGGTACCTTGACGTGAAGAGGGGGATGAGCACCCGCTCACACCGCCCTGCTCGTTCTGCATCGGGGTCTTGTTTAGACGGGACTCGATCTGCTGCTTGTTTGAAACAGACACACCCTGCTTATCACATTTGTGGAACTTCTCACACATGCCATCCCGTGACTACTCGTTGGACTTGTAAGAGCACTGCATGCATCCTCTCTTTCCATCACCTGAGCATATGACCAGGGTTCTGGGAGTTGGGGGCTAATAACCAACCGACCTTTTCTGAAGAAGGCTCTCTTCCTTCCCTCCTAGCTTTTGCAACGATCTGGGCCTGTGCTCTAGTAAGGTCGTTTGCCACTCGAACTCCTTTGTCTAGAAGTTGCTGCCGAGTGTCTCTGTTCGCAATTAAGGACATTTTGTCTTTCCATCTTCTAAATTTGACAATTATTGGTCTAGTTTGACCTTCATGTGCGTAGCCCGTCCGGTGTGCTCGTTCAATGTCATCTACTGTCCAGCGCCTATGATCATCTGTATTGTTTAGAACATCGAACAACTGCTTTGGTACATGTGTCAAACGTTTCACTGGGCTGCTTTTGGGGAATCCCGAAAAAGCGTAGATTATCTCGTCAAGAAAAAGACTCTAATCTGTCGGTGTCTGTTTTTAGTTTCTCAACCTCTTCTTTCACCTCCTTTATCATTTCAGTTAATTTATGTACGTCTTCCTTTCCGTTATGTGTCGCGGCAAACAGGTGTTGTATATCAGTTGTTACGTCAGTCACTGTCTCTTTTAATTGCCTGTGTTCAGTTTCCAGTTTGTCACATCTTTTGTTTATCACTTCACATTGTACTTTTACTGGCCTAGTTCCTGTTTAATTTCTCCAAGATTTTCTTATGAGTGAAGTTTGTTGCTGCAGTTGTTGTTTCATGGCCTGCATAAGTCTGTTAACGATGTCCTCATGTTCTCTCGTCAAAGTAGTCGCTTCCGTCCTATCAGATTGAAAGACTGTGTAAAGGAATCTGATGTTCAGCCCTAAGAACACATGGAAGTACACACACCTCTTTCATACACTTGCAAACACAAGAAGAAAACAAAACGCAAAACATATAAATGCAAATGAAGACAAAAAGAAAAGAAATGCTGTTTTTTTGTTTTTATTCTTTCTTTCATTCCTGTTTGTGAACTGCAGTGAGAATTTGTCTTTCATATGAAGGGGCACTGTTCTGATTTTGGTAACCATTTGAAGCTTGCGTCTATCCAGGTGTCTAGACATTCTAGTCATGGTGCTGATACCATGATGAGCATGTATTTAAGATTAAAGCCCATCACCTAATCACCATGGTGACAGTGCCCATGCAGTCAGAGGGTCTGTTTTGGGTGCAGCCTAATCGAAGGTGGAACTCGTCCCTCTTCTTCTGCTGCCATTAACTTTCCCTTACCTGAATCAGGTGCCTGCTTAATGCTGGGTGGACACCCATAAACATCGGACCCCACACTTCTTGCACTGCTGCTGTATTATATCATTGTAAGTGTGTATGTCAAAAGGCTGTTGCACTTTCAGAACTGATGAATCTCCTTGGCTGCAGAAATGTCACAAGTTTGATTATCGTGTCATGAACTGATTTTGTCTTTGCTTCGTTGTCAGGTTATCATCCTTTTTCTTCATGATTTGACCTTTTTGGGATGTGAGCTTTTCACCTGTATATGAGTCTAACAGCCATGAAAAGACCATGTGTGGTCGACTGGACTGTAATGATAAAAACTAACTTACTAACTAAAACAGCTGCAAATTCAAGACTTTCGATGCCAGAAATATTTTGTGCGAAGACAACTTTGTGTGCATGCATGCATGTTGTTGTACTCATTGTACTTCAGTTTTACGTCTTTTCACATATGTAATATTAGATGAAGAGAGAGAGAGAGAGATGCATAAATGTCTGTGACTATGTAAGTGTATGCATAATGTTGTTATCTATGTGCATATATGTCCCCTCTAAGCATCCCTACAATATACCTGCAAATCTCTTAAAGTAAATGCTTAACTGGACTACAAATTAAAGATTTAAAGAGAAAACAACACTGAAGGCAAGCTTTAAATCTAAAAAGACATCACACAATGACATGCCTGATAATGGTGGTAAGTGAGCTTGAAGAGGTAAACAGTCAAACAGTAGATGCTTGCTGGAGATTCTCTGTTCTCCACAAATGCATCTTGCTTCGTTTGTATAGTTAGTTTTAAGGCATCTAGTTTTAATTTATAAAATACTGAAATGAAATTTCTGTACAGGTACATATTTTTCACTTTTAAATGAGGAATGCTGTTTACATGTTCCTAATGAATTAAATAAGTATTTTATCAGCCACACTAAGCAGCATATTTTTGTAGTGTTTTTCTGGATCGGCACCAGACGGTTTGCTTTAATGACTGATTGACTTCAGGTAAAGGAAAGGATATATTCAATACCGTGGTGCACTTTTCATTTCTGGCTCCTCTCTTTGCCCATATATCAGCTAGCTCATTACCCCAAATACCACAATGCGATGGAATCCAACAGAAGGTGACAACAGTTCCTTTACATATCAAGACATGAATAAGATGACATATTTCATTTAAAAGAAAGTTGTTCGAAACGGTATTTGGAAATTTTATGGTTTGCAGAACAGACATTGAATCCACACAAATAACTACTTTAAATATTGATTGTGGCAAGTCAGTCAAATGTGACAATGCCATAATAATAGCAATCATTTCGGTGACAAATATTGATCTGCCTTTTCCAATGGAGTATATCTTTTCAGCCTTTTGTGAAGGTATAACAAAAGCAGAACCTGACTGAGTATTAGACAATACTGAACCATCTGTGTAAACTTTTAAGATGTTGAGGATATTTCTCTTGTAAATGCATCTTTACAGAATAAGATAAAATATTTGGTTGGCCAGTTTTGCTCACATCAGTGTGATCAGTGCATGCATGTGTGTGTGTGTGTGTGTGTGTGTGTGTGTGTGTGTGTGTGTGTGTGTGTGTGTGTGTGTGTGGGGGTGGGGAGAGAGAGAGGTAGTAAGAGGAAGAGGCTGCATGCTATGTTTGAATTTGTGCATACTTTTTCCAGTAGGTTCAAAATGATATGCCACATGTGATTGTGCTGTTTAGTTTCAAGGTGCAGTTCATTTTCTCAATGATATTGAGAGATATGGGCATATATGTCTTTGTTTATTACATTTGATTATATTCAGTCAAAATAATGAGTTTTGTGTACTGTATACAAGCTGTGATACATTTTGAAAAAACAAAACCTTTTGCTTGCTTTGCTCTGTGCCTAGGACAAGAATGGACGTACATGAGTTGTGAATCTGGAGGAAGACGATCAGATGTTGTGTCATAATCTCAATGCTTTCTAAGCATGCTCACTTTCTTGCTCTTGCTCTCTCTCTCTCTCTCTCTCTCTCTCTCTCTCTCTCTCTCTCTCTCTCTCTCGTCTCTACTCTCTCTCTGTCTCTGTCTGTCTGTCTGTCTGTCTGTCTGCCTGTCTCTCTCTCTCTCTCTCTCTCTCTCTCTCTCTCTCTCTCTCTCTCTCTCTCTCTCTCTCCCCAGTTTCAGATGTAAATAGGTAGGATTAATTTGTGAGAAATATTAACAAATGCAGGTTTCATTACATCTGTTTTTTACTTGTTTCACTCAGTAAATTTAACCTTTTTTTTTTTCAATTTTTCATCTGTTTTGATATATTGATTTTAAGTTTGTATCTGTCTATCTATATGTCTATCTATGTATGCCAGTCAAAGTGTATATCTATCTACATAATCATTATACAACATAAACAGCTTAGCTTTATATTTGTTTTCTGGATTCACTATTTTTCTATTTTTCCACTACTTTGGTGTTTCATATTGTCTTTGTTTATGTTTTTCCCAAGCTTCTACAGATGGCTAGAGAGGTAGATGATTGATAATTATAGCTGTAGATAGATAGACGGATATCAGATCTATACTTATTTCATTTACTGATTTTGTGTATCTGAGTTGTTGTTAAGATCAAATCCACCTGCTTAAATAAAATTTATTCAAGAAATACCTTTATTGTGTTTTTTCCTTGAAATGTTTGTACTTATTTTATTTACTGTTTCTGTGTTGCTGATTTGTTTGTTTATCATGGACTAAATCCACATATTTAAATGAATTTTGTTTCAGAGATATTTTCATTGTGATTTCTTCATAGAATGTCCTGATCATCCATCTTTTTGTGCCTATAAAGGGATGATGTTGGATGTTGTGTCAGCACAGATGGTATCTGTCATCCTATTCTTTTTCTAAATATCTACCTTGTTCTTTTCTTATCATTTTGTGGCAATCTCCCCTCTCTCCTCTCTCTCCCTCTCTCTCCTCCTCTCTCTCTCTCAATCCTCTCTTCCTGGGTCTCACCCCTCTCCTCTTCTCTCTCTCTCTCTTCCCCTCTCTCCTCTCTATCCTGCCTGTCTCACTTTCCTCTCTTAAACTGATTAGATAACAAGACATTGTTTTGTTTAATTGTGAGTTTGAGAGTGGTTTGGGCAAAATTTTATTTATTTTTTATTTTTTTCAGAGTTGTGTTTTTAAACCAATGGTAAACAGCTAGCAGAATTATCAATACCAGAGGCGCATACTGGATTTATTGATGTGTCTATGGCCGTGACTAAGCCATATGTATATGTGTATATATATATATATATATACATACACCACACACACACACACACACACACACACACACACACACACACACACACATATATATATATATATATATATATATATGTATATATATGTATATGTGTGTGTGTGTGTGTGTGTGTGTGTGAGATTTTTTTTCTCAGAACGCCTTTTGCTTGTAAGGAATGTGTGAGCAGAAATGAAGACACTTTGTTATATATTATGAAGGAAAGACGATTCCCTAACACTATTTTTGAGCAGAAAGAGATAAACCCTGTTGCGTATTATGAAGAAATCAGAAGTATTTGACAACGATTCTCTGACAGTATTTGTTAGCAGAAGAAATACACTTTGTTATGTGTTTTTTAAGGCATCAACCAATCTTGTATGATGATTCTTTAACAGTACCTCTGAGGTTTAAAAAATCTCTCTCTCTCTCTCTCTCTCTCTCTCTCTCTCTCTCTCTCTCCTCTCTCTCTCCTCTCTCTCTGTATGTGAGAGAGAGAGAGAGAGAAAGAGAGAGAGAGAGAGAGAGAGAGAGACTTATGCAGAATGATACTCTGTTGCGCCGTAGGAGTCTCCCTCCTCTACCCGACCGACGGACGCACGACCGTTGCGTTCGAAAGCTAGAAGGCAACCGGCTGCGATTTCTAAGTGCCTTTCGTTCAACCTGCCCAGGAAATCTAAGGGCAAGGCCCCCCTTAAGGGACCCCGTCTAGCCAAGAAATCCGAGCGGGATTCCGCTTCTCCCCCAGCCACCCTGCCTTCTAGCTTTCCTGCGCATAGTCAGACATCCACTTACTATGCCGAGTCACGCGACCCCCCCGCCCCCGGGGACCTTTGCCGGGCCGCGGACAGGCACGGGTGACGGCCTTGGGGCTGGAACCCCCACCCGTCACTCGCACTTATGGGACGCGCGGGTCCACTTCTTCCCCCCATCCGGACTCGCCGCTCACGACGCTCTCCCCCACCGTGCACAGGTGCAGCCCAACACCCCTGCACGAGGAGCGTCCAGTTATCTCCGGACGCAGTTTTATGGCCACGTCTTGGCACGACCATGCACATGTCCATAACTCTGGGCGTATGGGAACACCGAGTGCATCCACCGGTTGTGAACATACACAAGACGGCCGACCAACCCCGCTCGCCCGTCGCAGGTTCCCCTAGGGGTTCAGGACGTTCGGGGTCCCGACCTACTCGGCCCCCATTTGGGCAACGTCCTCGGTCCCGTTCCTCCGGGGGGAGGATCTACCAGCGGGACCACGGGTAACCTGTCCCATTCCACTGGGACCCGGCACGCTCCCGGGGGAAACCACATACCAGGGTCGATTACTATTCCCCCCCTGCTGCCCAAGGTTACCCCGGTCCCCGGCGAGTCCCTGCACAGTACTCTGGGCCGCCACAGCCCGCTTATCTCCCCGGGGACCAGTGGCTCTATGCCCCCGAGAGGGACCAGTGCCTCAATACACACACCCAACCTGAACAACAATTTGGTCGATTGTGGCACCCAACCTCGCAGACTTGGGTCGACCTGGGTCTCCCACCTCGGGCGCTGTCCGATCGGCAGTCCGGGGCTCTCCCACCCCAGCCCGTCTGCCGAGCATAGAGCCCACGAGGGTCCCGCCATCCCCCCTCCCCCCGCCACCACCCTACCAGGGCGGGACCCTCGCGCACCCGCGCGCAGTTGCCCCCTGAGGAAGACCTCCCTTCCCAGGAACTTGACTCCCCACAGCCTGAGGACGACTACGATGAGGACTTCTTCTCATCCCTTTATGACATCCACACCATTGAACGGTTTCGACCGGACTTCGTGTCGAGGGACGCCCCTCCCTCTGCCGATCTTGGCCTTCCCTGACATCGTTGGGCTGCCCCCAGCCCAATACTCCAGACTCAGAATTGTCGCACCTCAGTCACTCACTTCGCTGTGGGAGAGTCGGCAAAACGCGCCAGGGGTGCAGACGCCGTCCCCCCACGCCGGGTCAAGACTTGCCCCCGGCACCCAATGCGGCCCCTTCGGCGCCCCTACTTGGGACCCACAGGAAGCACCCAGTTGCCTCCCTCTTTGCCGACAATCCGGTTACCAGGGAGTGGGCCATCTCCCAATCAGATTGTCGCCTGATGGGCATCTTCGGCCACACCACTGCAGGGCATGCCTACCTTAGCATGCTCTTGCAGAGGGCGGAGGTACTCTGGCCTGGGGATGACGGCGCCGTCCCAGTGCCTTCGGATACAAACTCCGAACCACACCAGGACGAACCTCGCTTATTCAGCGACCCCTTTATGCGACACCCTAGTTAACAGGATATCGCATCACTTGGCGGCTGCGGCGGACAGCGCAGCAACAAGCCATTTTAATTGTCTGCTAGTGGCTAGAGACGCGGTGCTTGCACGCTCTCCTCTCACTCTCCCCGGCACTCAGGGCATCCCTACGATGTGTCCCGGGCCAGGATCACTCGCTCTTTGGCGAGGCACTCCACCTAGGCTATGTCTCTCTCGCTCGAGGAACGCAAGCAGGCGCGCGTCCTTGCCCCCCGCCTCAGCCACGCCTTTTTCCAGGCCCCCCAAGCGGCCACTTAACTCACAGAGGCCTAAACCTAAACCTCGCCAAAATTTTTGGTTTGGCCAGCAAGCACGGCCCCGCCGGTGACTGGAGGACACTCCCGTAGTGCGCATGGAGCTGGCCCAACTGCCCAGCAAGGCACCGGCCCACACTCTTCCCCTTCCCCCCATCTGGACCATCGGCTCCCCTGGCGGGCAACCTCTCCCGGCCGCCTGCCAGTGGCGACGTATGGGCCTCAGCCCCTGGGTAGTGTCGGTTCTTCAGGACGGGTTTCGCCTACCGTGGGCTCACCGTCGTCCTCCCCTCATGCGCTCTCCTCCTCCGTCCCCCCCCCGAGCGACCCCCCCACCTGCCCAGCCAGCTAGCCCCTTGGTGGGACTTACTCAGACAACCTCGCGGGCCTCCCTCACTCCAATCCCCAGATGCTTCGCCTACACGCTTGGCTTCTATGCCAGCCAAATTGCGACCACCGCGATGAGAGAGATGGGTCACGTGGTGCACGGCTAACTCGGTCCCCTACCTCCTCCCCTCCAACATCCACATAGGCAAGTTCCTATCCCACCAGATAGGCAATTTCCTATCCCACCATTCGACAATAACTTTCTCCTTAGAGAACTATCTCGGGGGGGGTGGCCCTACGGGAAGCTCAGTCCCCTAGGCGCGCTCCCATGTGGGACCTCTTTCTGGTTCTTGACTCCCCTCAGAAACCCCCCTTTCGAGCCCCTCCGTGCTATTCCCTTGTCATTCTCCCCTTCAAGACCACCTTCCTTCTCTCCCTGGCCTCAGCCAGGAGCGCGAAGTGGGATTCAGGTCCTCAGTTGTGACCCTCGGGACATCGCCTTTCTCAGAGACGGATCGGTCTCGCTTAAGTTCCTGCCTGAGTTCTTAGCGAAGAACCAGGAACCGGGCACGACCTCTCCTTCCCTGTTATCCCGCTCCCTAGCGGATATCTTAGGCAGCGAAGGCAGCGGGGACATGGACCTATGACCCTCTAGGTGCCTCAGATACTACTGGGAGCGTTCCCACCCCAGGCGTTCCTCTCAGAGAAGCCTCCTTATTTCCCATCAACCCCAACAACAAGAAAGACATCTCGGCGGGCTCGATTTCTAGGTGGCTATTCTATACTATCAAATCTGCCTATGCCCAGGCCCACAAAGACCTCCCAGCCCTTTCCCCTCGAGCCCACGAGGTCAGAGCGTTGGCCACGTCCACAGCGTTCCAGCACTCTGTCCCCGTGTGCCATCTCCTGGAGGCAGCCTACTGGCGTTCGGAGAACCCTTTCATAAACTTTTATCTAAGGGACATCCGCATGACCAGGGCTGATGGTTCTAAAGGGGGTTTTCATTTGTGGCGGCCAATGCAGCCATAACAGTTAACCCAGGAACCATTAGGCGCTCGGCCCTCCTCCTATTCCTTTAAATTCTGCTATGGTCTGACATGGTATAGTATACGACGCCAAAATGGGGAGTTTGTATTATACTCCCTGTTTTTGGCTAAGTATACTTACCATGTCAGACTCTAATGCCCGCCCTACCTTCCCCGCTAGCGCCAAGTTCCCTGGGGTTGCCTTGCGCGCAGGCCTCGTTGAATGACGGACAGTACACGATCTTCGGCATCTTCCGTAATCGGAAGTAGGGTGGGCGTCACGTGACTATCTTATGACTGC